>JARJLF010002834.1:0-28041 GCA_029378395.1 Mycena leptocephala
TACCCTAATAGGTGTCGGCCGACGTTGGTCTAGCATCCCTACCGAGGCAAAGCCTGCCCACCTTGGTAGATCTTCGCCAACAGTGGTGTGTCTATCTTGGCCAACCTTGGTCAACCTTGGCCAACCTGGGTCTAGGTTGGTGTTGGTTGGAATGGCTGGATGGGTACAAACCATGTCAGATTTTGAATTTGGCTAACTAGGCTTAGCTAGGCTCATTGGCCCACGTGAGTCTATGTGTGCCTAATCCAGTGGGAATACCTAGACCAACCTCGGCAGGGATGGGCAGATGGATGGGCAAGGGTCGGCAAACTGGTCTGCCTACACATCTGCCTATCAGGATCTGGCAGACCTGTGCCTACGGGGGGGTCTGAACGCAGTGACTCTGTAAACGAGCGGCGGTAGATGAGATATTAGAACTAACTGCAGCGTGCAAGCCGCCTGGAAATAACTTCGTCCTGTGGGGCACGTAGTCAGTGGAGGGAGATTAGACAAAAAAAATATAGTTAGACTCACGGTAGATTATAAGACACTCACAAAGTCGCAGCAGCTATGGGATTAAACTCGAGACACAGGAATTATAGCCGGATAGAATGGGCCCGAGGAAGGGACTCGTTTCGACTCAGGACGCTGCGCCGTGCGATGGAGATAAGCTGGGAAGAAGCATCGTAGTGTGTTGCCCAGCGTACGTCGAGCCCTGGAGGAGCGGCGGGGCGTCGCTGGCGCGAAGCGGCCATTGATACTACCTCCATCTAATGTGTACAGCGAGCAATGCGCACCATGAGTGGCCATGCTGGAGCGGTGCTGAGTGTGTCGTGTGCACGGGGAGTCGAGACTCCTTCCGCGATGAGAGCCGGAGCCGTGCTACTGGTGCGGGATGATGGGAAGTACATGAGCGGCGGGGGGATGGAGCAGGGGAGCGGAAATGCACCTCAAATATCCGCGAAGATTCCATCGGCCGGAGGGAGTGCAGAAATGAGCGGGGCCAGTTCTGTGTGCGCATCAACCCGTCAGTGCTCGCCGAGCGGTCCCTGAAGACTTAAAACGAACGGAGAGTCTGCCCCATCGTCGAGGATCCCCACGAAATTCAATTCTTCGGGGGTGAATTTCGCCTGGAAGAGCGGGATTGGAAGACGGAATGAGGCGAGAGGAGGGTCGACGCACCAGGCCGCAGAATGCCGCGGCGACGCAGACCTCGTCCATCACCAGCGCTTTGGCATCTCGTCAAAGGTGAAGCCTTGGAACACGGTGTCAGTGGTCAATACAACATAGTCTTTCGGATAGCGCACCCTTCATTTCCTTGCCTCGAAGAACTTCGCGTTGATGGACTGGTGATCTGCGTGCATCTGTCGCGATGAGCGGGGGGGCATCCAGCGCGGGCGGGCACTCACTGGGGCCATCTGCGACGTGTTTGTGCTTAACACATACCTCAGGGCGACACCAATATCTGCGAGAAGCGTTAGCGTGGGTGCATCAAATATCAGATCTTGCCGTTGCATCGGTGGGCTCCAAGGCCTCCGGTCGCCCACAGTCCGAAGTGAATTTAGGGCCGCACATAAAATAGCCAAAAGCACCCTGGAGTCAAGCGCGCAGAGCCCGAGGCAGCGGAGGCACCGAAGCATATTTAACAATGGCTTGACGTTGACGAAGCTGGCAAATCTTGCCCATTCGCGTAAGCTGACAGAGTGGAAAACAACAAAGGATTCTGTTTGATCATTGAGCTGAGCTTGCGGGCAACTTGCGTAAACTTGCGATTCCATGGTTCTTGATTCTTGATTAAAACGGACTCGCATGGTCTGGACGCTTGTGTGAGACTTGAGGGCGGAGATATAGATTGGGGGATTTTGCAGATCTGGGAGCCACATCAAAGCCTCCAGCTAGCACCGAGGAACATTTTGCAAGAGGGACGATGAATGAGGGGGATGGGAAGAGAGGAACGTGCCGTTGACGTGGCGTTCTTCCTTTTGAGCGGGGCTGAAGAGGCTCGGGTGCGTCCGGGTGGGCTGTGCGCGTGAGAGAGAGCAGATTTCTATCAGGCGGAAAGGTAGGTTGCATTTCCCAGTTCGTCGTACGTGAGAATGAGGTACAGAGATTGTGGGGCTTGAGCGCGCCGATGGAGCCGCAGAAAAGCACGAAAAAGGGAAGGTTGAAGTTAATTTGTGGTGTTCAAATTAAACGTGAGAAGTAAAGCCTTGAGGCAACCGAGACAATGGTAAATCGGAAATAGAATGGACATACGGCAGCTGCCGGGCGGAGTGGGAGAAAAGGAAGAATATAAACATGTGCACATAAAATCAGGGCATCTGCTTAAGATACGAGTAATGGACGCTAAATCACGCGGAGATTGCAAAGTCGCATTGTTTGGCATTGTGTACACTTTTATAGGCGCGCGCGTTCAAACAGAAAGCGGAGATCTGGGGTCTGAGCTTGTTGGACAGATGTGATTGATAAGGCGGGGCCAGCCGCTGATGCGAACCATGGCAACCAAAGTTGTGGATCGATAGACCCCAAAGCGGAGTTTAAAACGCTTCAGACAGACACGGATAATTTTATAAAGAGCGAGATAGAGAGAGACACAGCATCGACACAGCATAGTTCAATCTCTGAACTCTGTGTTCTCAAAGTGATCCCGGCGCGCACGAGCCTCTCGCGCCTTCGCCTTGGACCCCAGCCATCCTACTCGACGAGTTATTCGTGATCAGAACGTCTGTCGAAAGTAGAGTACGAAGAGGTAAGAAATGTGATAATTATCGTGATAGATAACCAACGTAATTTTATTAAGAGGGAGCAGCTGTCAACAGCGTGTTGATGGATAGATGCAATGTTAGATCTGGGCTGTGTGCCTCCTAGCGCCTAACATACCTTGTCTTCTCCCTCCATGACTGATCCCATTACCATCGTTGGGCTGGTTGGCACTGTCCTTCAGCTTGCTAGCACTGTTGCAACAGCAGTGACCATGATCAAGGACATGCATAATGCACCCAAAGAACAACTACAGCTCCTCTCCGAGATCCAGTCTCTGCAGCCCCTCATCGCTGCGTTGCAGGGCCGCATTACAGCTAATAGCTCGGTCACAAGCACTACTAAACTCGAAGATCCGTTGTCTGCCCTCGAAGAGATGCTGAAACGTTGCAACAACAGACTGCAAGGAGACGCCAAGTTTACAAAACGAATCACTTGGTCCCTGTGGAACAAGAAAGAAGCAAAGGAGGACCTGGATGCAATTGAGCGCTTCAAAACATTATTTAATTCCTGGTTGGCAATCGACATTTGGTACGGTTCTTGTCGGTCATTATATGTCCGTCGATGTTCATACCATGCACAACAGGGATGCAGGCCAGCAACAGACCAAGAATCACGATGGTGAATTTGGATATAATACTAAAAGACAGCTTAACAACCTCCCCCCCTCAAGATCAAAGACAAGATCATCAACGTGAGTTTATTCAATATATATTCAGGTTGGTCGAAGTTTAATGTTTATGTAGGCATTCTTACGTCCGTTAGCGACGTCGGACAGCAACAGAAAGCGAACCACAGAGGTATGTGAGATGGGCTTCAGAGTTTGAGCCCTGCTTGATACCAACTGTCGAAGAGCAACAGCAAGAACATTGCCGTGAGCTTACATAGACTACCAAGATCCTGATTACTAAGCTATTTTCAGAGATTCTGGGATCTGTACAGTATGCTGCACGTCAGCAAGAAGAGAAGCATACCTGTGAGTTAAGATTTGACAATGATGGTTCAAGTATCCCTCACATCGACACTGCAGCTGCTGAGCGAGAAAAGATAATTGCATGGATATCATCCATCAACTCCTTCCAGCGGCAGGCAGATATCTTGAGCACTTTACAGCCAGGAACTGGTGAATGGCTTCTTGAAGATATTCTGTTTAAAAATTGGAGAGATGGATCTGGAAAAAATCTATGGTGCCGTGGAATTCGTGCGTTCGTATTTGCTATATCTTTCTCCCAACTAATGAAAGGGGAAAAACAGCTGGTGCTGGGAAGACTGTGCTTACGTTGGAACTCTATTTTCTCAAATCTTCCATATCTAATAATTGTGTAGATCTCTGGTGGTACACCACCTTGAAACGCGAGTCACCCATCATCTCGAAAGTCGGAATGACAACATCGGCCTAGCATGGATATACCTGAATCACAAGGAAACAGAAACTCAGACCCCAGTCAATGTTCTGGCTAGCTTCTTAAAGCAGCTTACCTTGGGATTGAAGACTATGCCATCTGAACTTCAGGAGTTATACCAATATCATCATCCAAAGCAAACCCGACCCAGTCCTGATCAACTCCTCGAGACATTTCCTTTTGTCATTTCTGGTATGGTGCCGTGGAATTCGTGCGTTCGTATTTGCTATATCTTTCTCCCAACTAATGAAAGGGGAAAAACAGCTGGTGCTGGGAAGACTGTGCTTACGTTGGAACTCTATTTTCTCAAATCTTCCATATCTAATAATTGTGTAGATCTCTGGTGGTACACCACCTTGAAACGCGAGTCACCCATCATCTCGAAAGTCGGAATGACAACATCGGCCTAGCATGGATATACCTGAATCACAAGGAAACAGAAACTCAGACCCCAGTCAATGTTCTGGCTAGCTTCTTAAAGCAGCTTACCTTGGGATTGAAGACTATGCCATCTGAACTTCAGGAGTTATACCAATATCATCATCCAAAGCAAACCCGACCCAGTCCTGATCAACTCCTCGAGACATTTCCTTTTGTCATTTCTGGTTATTCTAAAGTGTATCTGATCATTGACGCATTTGATGAGTATCCAGAGGATCGACGACATCTTCTGCGTACCTTTCTAGGTACTATGGGGAGGCCTACGTCTACCAATCCTACTATGGGCAGCAAAATCAATCTGATGATTACTTCAAGGCCTCATGTTATTTTGGATTCCTTTTTTTCAGATGTCCAGACATTGGATATATGTGCAATAAACAGCGACATCAGTCTATTTGTTAATAACCAAATATTGAACACTAAGCTGTCACAGCATGTCAAGGTACAGCCAAACTTGCAAGATGAAATTCGAACCCAAATCATCCAAAAGGCTGCGGGGATGTAAGTGATCACTACCTGTTTCAAAACTGAATTGAGCATTGTTAGGTTCTTACTCGCCAAACTTCATGTAGATTCTGTTTCCACAAAGCTTACAGTTAAAGCTGTTCGGAAGGCACTGCAGAATTTACCCAAGGATTTGAACCAGACTTATGATGAGTGCATGGAACGAATTGACAATCAGAACCAAGAGGAAAGGGAGTTGGCTTATCAGGTTCTGATGTGGGTTGCAAATTCAAAGCGACCCTTATCTCCTGGGGAGCTTCAAGAAGCGTTGGCCATTGAACCAGGATCTTCCACTCTTGATGTTGAAAATCTCGTAGATATTGGCACAATTCTCTCTGTTTGTGCTGGCCTTGTTATTGTTGATGACACTGTGTCTGCTGTTCGATTGATTCACTACACCACCCAAGATTATCTGGATAGCATTCAGGCTAAGCAATTCCCCCATGCTCAAACAGAGATCACATCGAGATGCTTGACCTATTTGGGCTTCATGGAATTTGTTGACATACCAAATGCTCATGACTCAGTGGACAAACTAGTGAACAGTCACCCATTCCTTTTATATGGCCAATATTGTCTTGTGCATGCAGCTGGAGAGCCTGAACTAGCCCTCCAAGAACAGATTATAGAACTCCTACAGAATGCCTCCAAATGGCAAAAATTCTGGCAGAGTCTTCCCTATAGATATCGGACTTATCCTTTACGCGGTCAGACACAATTTCCATCAACCTTGTGGTGGTCTGCTGCATCTAATTTGCAAGTAACAACCAGACATCTGCTTTCCCAGGAGACATTTGCCAATGATCAAGGCCATAAGAACTCTGCATTGCACGTTGCCTCATGTTGTGGCTACCTACAGATTGTTCTACTTCTTATTGAGAACAGTGCTGATGTGAATGCTCAAGAATATGGAACAGCACTCCAGGCTGCCGCTTATGGGGACATCATTGTATGGCTCAACTCCTCCTTGAGAAGGGAGCTGATGTGAATGCTCAAGGTCGAGAATATGGAACAGCTCTCCAGGCTGCTGTTTATAGGGGACATTATTCTATGGTTCAACTCCTCCTTGAGAAGGGCGCAGATGTGAATATTCAAGGTGGAGAACATATACCAGCTCTCCAGTCTGCTGTTTATCGGGGACATAATGCTACGGTTCAACTCCTCCTTGAAAAAGGTGCTGATGTCAATGCTCAAGGAGGGGAGTATGGAACAGCACTGCAGGCTGCTGCAGTTTTTGGAAAGAATTCTATTGTTCAACTCCCTTGAGAATGGTGTGGATGTGAATGCTCAAGGTGGAGAATATGGAACAGCTCTCCAGGCTGCTGTTTATCGAGGATATAATTATATAGTTCAACTCCTTCTTGAGAAGGGTGCTGATGTGAATGCTCAAGTTGACAAGTATGGAACAGCACTTCAAGCAGCTGCAGCTGAAGGACATGATTCTATTGCTCAACTCCTCCTTGAGATGGGAGCTGATGTGAACACGCAAGTGAATGCCCGAGGTGGAGAATATGGAACAGCTCTCCAGGCTGCTGTTTATCAGGGACGTAATTCTATGGTTCAACTGCTGATTGAGAATGGTGCCGATGTGAATGCTCAAGGGGGACGATATGGAACAGCTCTCCAGGTTGCTATTTGTCGGGGACATAATTCTACGGTTCAACTCCTTGTTGAGAAGGGCGCTGATGTAAATGCTCAAGGTGGAGAATATGGAACAGCACTCCAGGCTGCTGTTTATCAGGGACATAATTCTATGGCTCAACTCCTCCTTGAGAAGGGTGCTGATGTGAATGCTCAAGGTGGAGGATATGGAACAGTTCTCCAGGCTGCCGCAGTTCATGGAAGCAATTCCATGGTTCAACTCCTAATTGAGAAAGGTACTGATGTGAATGCTCAAGGAGGCCGATATGGAACAGCTCTCCAGGCTGCTGCAGTTCACGGAAGCAATTCCATGGTTCAACTGTTGATTGAGATGGGCGCTGATGTCAATGCTCAAGCAGGAAGATATGGAACAGCTCTCCAGGCTGCTGCTTATCAGGGACATAATTCTATGGTTCAATCCTCCTTGAGAAGGGTGCTGGTGTGAATGCTCAAGGAGGACGATATGGAACAGCTCTCCAGGCTGCTATTCATCAGGGACATAATTCTATGGTTCAACTCCTCCTTGAGAAGGGTGCTGATGTGAATGCTCGAGTTGCCAAATATGGAACAGCACTTCAAGCAGCTGCAGCTGAAGGATATGATTCTGTGGTTCAACTCCTCATTGAGAGAGGTGCTGATGTGAATGCTCAAGGCAGCAAATATGGAACACCCATCCACGCAGCTGCAGCTCGAGGATATGATTCTGTCGTTCAACTCCTCATTGACAATGGGGCAAATGCAGAAGCATTGGTTTCATCCATGAGGTAGGTTTGTTTCCAAATTTTCTTCCAATGTATTGAGACAACTAATGACTGTCATTTATCCAGATGAACTGGTCCATACATCCTGCATGCAGCTGTATACAGAAGTGCATCCTGTAAATACCAAGTTGTGTTGGTACTTGTGATATTCATATTCATTCTGTCTCCTTTTCTTCTCTTGAAATCATATGTTAAACTGTTCTGGTGGGGGTGGGTACATAAGTCCACTGTCATGATTGGCAGCCTTCAACATTTTCGCTGAACCTTAACCCCGGGCATCCCGGGTTATCGAAGCAACGAGATTGGCAATATCTTGCAACCAAGGACAAGACGACACATATGGAATAACCAACCAGGGGTTATTCGTATTCTCTATTGGAGATTGGAGCGATCAGATTCGGATAATCAACCAGGGGTTGATTCAATATGTCTTCACGCCAACACAAAAACGACATCGGGATACCCGATCGCCCGTTACCAAGATCGAGCACCTAGGAGCGTCTGCTATTTCATAAAGAGTCAACCATCAGTTTCAGGGATACAGTATATAAACTCAGTAGAATCTACATGTACCTTAGATTCTACCTCGTCTAATATCAAGTCTACTTTGACCTGACAACGGCACAGCGCTTTCTCACCACGACCACGAACGACGCTCATACACATCATCTTCTCCTCGAGATTTCCTCGAGTACGGTGACTAGGCGGTTACTCCACCGCTTCTCAAGAGTCTCGCGACATCCTGCCTCGATGGTTACAGCCAAACTTCCCCTTTAGAGTCGGGTTGTTCAGAGCTGCCCTCTCGTTGTCTGTCGCAATCACTCATAACCGGGTTATTCACTGTCCCGCCAACGCCAGGTCGACCCAGGGCTTGTCTTGACATCCACAGTGAAGGTACACAATGAATGTTTATAGTGTGTGGGGGATCTAATATATAACTATCTAATCCCTCAACCTGGGGCCAGGTTTAGTTTCTTTAGGGCGATATCAGCCTTATAGAAATGGAATTTCTTGGCAAATTGGCGGAAAACAACTTTTTCTCTGTCCAACTTGGGATTTTAGGGGAAATCAGGCCAAACCTGGCTTTTTGGGGCCAACCTGGCTTTTATTCTGATTTGGGTCAAAATTATCTTTCTTTAAGGGGTTAGTTGTGCTAAAGAAAAGAACCTGGCTTCTACCAGACAAACTGGTGTTCTCTTAGAGTTGTCCTTTTCCTGCATTAACACATTGGTGTACTCTAAGGCTGATTTCCATACTTTAACCACTCATTGGTGTACCCTAAGGCTGATTTCCATACTTTAACCACTCATTGGTGTACCCTAAGGCTGATTTCCATTCTCTAACCTCTTATTGGTGTACCCTAAGGCCTGATTTCCATACTCTAACCTCTTATTGGTGTACCTTAAGGCTGATTCCATACTCTAACCTCTTATTGGTGTACTCTAAGGCTTGTTGTCTGGTAGAAGCCAAGTGCTTTTCTTTAGCACAACGAACCCGTTAAAGAAAAATAAATGTTAGAGTATGCGCAGCCCTGGACCGTGCACCACACCCGATGGCAGTATCTGGAGTGGTGGACAAGGAAGAATAGATAGAAAGGTGCATGCACTAGGTGTAATGCTGCGACAAATCACTGTGTTCCGCTGTCACCTATGCTTAGCTGGCTTAGCTCATGGTCCCTGAGTGTAGCCCGCTAGACTCGGCCTAGCCTCGGCTAAAAAGACCCTGTTTGCCGAGTCTAGCCGGCTACGCTCAGGGACCATGAGCTAAGCTGGCTAAGCGTAGGTGACAGCGGAACACAGTGAATGGATCTGTGTTGAGCTCAGAGGTCATTGCAAGGACAATCCACTGTCCACCCTCAACGAATGTCGTGGTATTTCCATTTCCGGAACTTTCAACTAAAATAAAGGTTTAAAATAATACACAGCTCCAATTGAACCAAATCCTCCAACCAATTTTCGGATATGGGCTAGATGTTGTCGTGGTTACAAGTGTAATGGCTTAAAGCTCTTCTCTGACTTTGAATTAGCCAATTCATGTTCAAATCAGTTGATTTAATGTGATTGATGGGATCCATCATTGCTTGCCGAACAGCGTTAATTTACAAACCCATGAAAGCCAGGGAGTCCCAGTCATTTATGTACAGCTGTGTGGTATGTATCTACACAATCTTGTCGAAGGGATTTGCCTCAACTTCATTTACTTTGCCAATACTCGTCGTTTTTCATCGATGTGGCCAATATGGAAATACCACGTGATGTTCGTTGAGTGTTACCTCACTTCAGTGAGAGACAAATATAAGACTCAAATCCAAGGGGTAACTGATATGTGATTGCCGGACCGGGGATGGTTGGTTGGGTCGGCCATCAGGCCTTTAAAAAGTTTCTGGGAGCCATTGATTTTACACAGGGGGCAAACCTTGGGACACCTGCCATAATGGCAACCGTGCGGCATCTGACACGCACTTGCTGTGGCATCCGTCAGGCATGTGGCAGCTAATTTCCCACCCACTTGTCAAAGTGTGGGATTTGTGCACACCAGACCCCATACTATGGAACCTGCCGCCCAACTTCTGTAATGGCTTCTTGCCGTAGGGGTTAATGGCAGTATTCTTACTTTTGCTTCCTTTTGCACTGAACCTGGGTTCGATCCTCACTGCAATTTTCTTTTTGGGTATTCCGACAAAGCTTGTCACATGGCACTGTTGCAGTATATCACATTCAAGAAGGCCCTAGTAGTATGATTTAAGTTGTTTTGTCCTAGGACAAAAATTCAGCAAGAGTTATCTTTGAGTTCCCTGCAATCCAGATTGATCCGGAGCTGGCAATGACATGACACATGCCGAGCACATGTCCCATGGATGCCACAGCAAGTGCGTGTTAGATGCCACATGGCTGCCATTATGGCAAGTGTCCCAAGGTTTGCCCCCTGTGTTATGGCTCTCAGGGCCTCAGGGCAGGCCAGAAATGCATCTAATCTGTTTCTTACCTTTTCCCGCATCCAAAACCTCATTTCCAGCCATTTCGATAGGTTTCAACCATGTTTTCAACGGTCGATCCTAATTTGGAAGGATGTTGTGGCTCTGTTTGGTCATGAACCAAATTAGATATTTCGCCAGTTGAAACATTGCAGAAGGAATGTCGACGATTCTAAAGCCTTGTGAGCCATTTCCAGTGGGTTCTGGACTCGAGAACATGTTTTTGAGAAGGAGAAATCATAACTACGTGATAAATTGCCTTATTTGGACGTCACGTGGTTGGGTGGGTTGCTGAGAGGGTCTTATTTTCAAAAACTGGGTCCGGTTCCATTATCCACAGACCTTGCTCAAATCCACTTTTGAAGGCATATTCATATATATTATCCTCGTATTATATTATGCCATATTATGCCATATTATATACTCAAAATATATATTTAATACACTTTGACCATCCATAATCCCAGATTTTTTCCTTGTAGGGAGAGGTCATGGGGTACCCATGATAAGCCCACCACAGTGTGTTGCTCCTCTGTATGAACTGAGGTGTACAGAACAGGGTAACATAAAATCCTCTGGAATTCAACCACCCCAGCACTGGTTGAAGGTGTTTTGAAGCGACCGGCATGACCGGCTACCTGGGTGTCGTGGTGCTGCTCCAAAATCCGGTGACAGAGGTCCTTGTCCCGAGGGACAATGATCTTGCCGCGGAAATAGAACAGACTGGCATCAACGTGCCATTCGGCGGACCAGGAGGACCGGGTGCCTCGGACTTTGAGAAGCTCCCATGCCACGAGTGCCACAGGGTCCTCGAGGTCTGGTTCGTCAGCGAGCACCTCGAGAATGTCTCGGAGTAGAGGTATTTCCGGGCCGGCAACTACAACACCCTCTAGTGCTTGGACATGGAAGAGGTCTGGACTCAGGAGTGTCACATCTGTATTGTCTGGGCCTGGTCCATGGTCCGGTCACCAGCTGAGTGCATCTGGCTTACCCTTGAGTGTCCGGGCTTGTGATGAAGTGTGAAGTCGAACCGGGACAGGTACAGTGACCACCGTGCCTGCGGCTGGTTAAGGTTTTGCAACTTCTGGAAGTACTCCAGGTTCTTGTGGTCAGTCCAGATCTCAGCTGGATGCTGCGAGCCTTCGAGGAAGTGTCGCCACTCCTCGAGGGCTCGGATGATGGCCAGCATTTCCTTGTCGTGGATCTCATAATTGCATTGGACTGGACTCAAGCTCTTGGAATAGAACGTGACCGGGTGCCACTTCTCGTCAGAGCCCACCTGCGAGAGAACCGTGCCAGATGCGAAGTTGGAACTGTCTGCCTCGAGCCGGTAGGGCCAGGACTCGTCCAGTAGGATCAGGACCAGTTCGCTGGCCACCGCATCCTTGATAGCTTGGAACGCGGCACCTTTGCTCTCGGTCCAGACCCACGGTCAGCTTTTACCTGTCAGGTCGAATAAGGGCTGGGTGTTGATAAGCCGGAAAATGGAACACTAGTGAAATAGGCACAATTTTGCGATTTTATTATGTTCTACACACATCTAAGGGGTAACATGAGTCCCGAGTGGTTATCCATAGGCTTAACCCACGAAGGACCATAGCGAGTCTGTCTGAAAGGATGACTGACCAGAAACACAAATACTGGTTTAGCACCTTAAACCAACAGATTTATTATATACTAGTCGATCCTCGGGATTTAGACTACAGTGGGGCCTACAAGGCAGGGAATATTAAATAACATCCACTCTAAGGGCTCGTACAAAAAGACGGCTATGTTAAACCATGGGTTTAACCAATTGTTGTGGGGACTTTGCGTAATAGATGCGACGCGACAGATCATGTGATGAAGTCAGCTCAGGACAGATTAACTGGCAAGTACCCTAGGCTGGTTTGAGTTTAAACCACATTGTCTCCAACGATGGCCTGGTTGAAACCATTTTGGTTTAAACCACCTTCCTATAATCATATAGGGAGCAGGCTTTGGTTTGAACCACAGTGGTTTAAACCGGTTCAAGCCATGGTTTAAACCATTGTGGTCTGAATGTGGTTTGAAATTATCGCAGTTTAAACCAGTTCAAACCAGATGGCTTAAACCAGTTCAAACCAGATGGTTTAAACTGGTTTGAACCAAAGTTGTTTGGACATGTGTTTTTTTTTTTGTCTTGACTCTCATTTTTTCCTCCTCTCTTACTGCTGTTTGCGGAACATAGGGCGTGGATCAAAATTTCATCAAAAACTGTTGTTCTCACCAATGCCCCTATATCTCGCTTGCCTCTACTCCAAATGCCCTGAAAACATTACCAATCGATTTCTACAGATGTTTTACAGTGCTTAGGCCTACTAGGATATTTATTTCTGTTGCTGATGGCTTTGTAAGCAAATTCAGGTGGTCTTCCACTGCCCCTGTTCGGAAGGGAAAACAACTCAGTGTGCCCCAAATTTTTGTTTCGGGATTCTTAAATATCCTGTGCATTGCATTGGCTAGCTAAATAGGCACAATACCTTGCTGCTGCAGTACAGATGACATGCTAAGAGCAACAAATTTATGCATATATCTATTTGTATGTTTCCGCAGGATCAATTGCAACAAAAACCACCCATGGCAGTGTAAAACATTTGAAAATATTTACAGACAAAGATCCAGGGGTCTACACGCCATCCTTCCTCTGAAGCAGGGGCATTAGTGCAAGATCACATGATTCTGCTTACTCAGCGATCAGCGAAGAAGATGAAAAATCTAGGCAGCCTAAGCACTGTAAAACATTTGTAGAAATCGATTGGGAATATTTTCAGGGCATTTGGAGTAGAGGCAAGCAAGATACAGGGGCATTAGTGAAAACAACAGTTTTTGATGAAATTTTGATCCGTGCCCTATGTTCCGCAAACAGCAGTAATATTAGTGACTGCCCGCCCGACTCCTTCCAAAAAAGGAAATTCATATCATTTGGACTCAAAAAATCACAGAAAATTTGTGAATAATTGGGAAAATGTTGTTCAAGGCACGAATAGATTGGTAGATGGCACCTACCAAAAATGGAAATCCATCAAAAAATGAAAGTTGTAGCCCTCATTGAGCACTACAAGGTTGACCATTGATCATGGTGATCAGCTCACTGGTTGGGCTGAAAAAGGCAATATACTTTCAAAAACACGGTTTGTTTTAGGGAATGATTGGGCCATATCTCAGTAATTGCTGGACGGATTCCCACGATTCTAGTACCGTTAGAAAGCGGCTGAACAGGACTTTCAGATGGGGCCACTCACCAGGCATTCTACACCACTTCTATAATCAGCTATTTTTATTTTTTTAGAATGATTTGGCTTGTATCTTAGGAACTGCTGTATCAATACCCATGATTATGGTACAGAGGTGAATGAGCACTTTCAAGTGACACTTGTTGCCAGCTATACAAAAAATATGGCTGCTGAGATATCAGGGATTCTCTGTTTGAGGGGATCACAGAGGTGAATGAGCACTTTCAAGTGACACTTGTTGCCAGCTATACAAAAAATATGGCTGCTGAGATATCAGGGATTCTCTGTTTGAGGGGATCATTGATCCAGCAGTTCCCGAGATACAAGCCAAATCATTCTAAAAAAATAAAAATAGCTGATTATAGAAGTGGTGTAGAATGCCTGGTGAGTGGCCCCATCTGAAAGTCCTGTTCAGCCGCTTTCTAACGGTACTAGAATCGTGGGAATCCATCCAGCAATTACTGAGATATGGCCCAATCATTCCCTAAAACAAACCGTGTTTTTGAAAGTATATTGCCTTTTTCGGCCCAACCAGTGAGCTGATCACCATGGTCAATGGTCAACCTTGTAGTGCTCAATGAGGGCTACAACTTTCATTTTTTGATGGATTTCCATTTTTGGTAGGTGCCATCTACCAATCTATTCGTGCCTTGAACAAAAATTTCCCAATTATTCACAAATTTTCTGCGTTTTTTGGAGTCCAAATGATATGAATTTCCTTTTTTGGAAGGAGTCGGGCGGGCAGTCACTAATATTAAGAGAGGAGGAAAAAATGAGAGTCAAGACAAAAAAAGAAAACACATGTCCAAACAACTTTGGTTCAAACCAGTTTAAACCATCTGGTTTGAACTGGTTTAAGCCATCTGGTTTGAACTGGTTTAAACCGCGATAATTTCAAACCACATTCAGACAATGGTTCAAACCACTGTTTAAACCACTGTGGTTCAAACCAAAGCCTGCTCCCTATATGATTATAGGAAGGTGGTTTAAACCAGGCTATCGTTGGAGACGATGTGGTTTAAACTTAAACCATGCTGTTGCTGCTGGCAACGGTTAATCTGGTCACTTACTAAACCGATCAATGTTATCAATCCCAATTGGGGTTCCTAATTGAGATCGGCACTTAATGTGATATAACTCGGCAACCACTTGGCGGATTAGGGAGGTTGGGGGCTCTATCAAAAGCTAGAGTCCAGCGCCTTCAGAATCTGAAGTTCGGGGGACACCAAAGACGCGTTTTAACTAATAATCCAAAGTTTGCATGCAGCGGATTAAAGGTTGGCGTGCAACAATCAGAAACGTAGAGGTAGATCAGTAGATCCTATACAAAATGCGGACACGTGCATACCCGATTAAGCTACCAGAACTAACACATGTATACCCAGTAGTGTAATCACCATAGTGTAAGAGTTTTAGTGTACAGTATATAAGGAGGACGGGTTTGAGTGGTACAGCACTGAATTGGGAGTCCCTGCTGGAGCCAGTGCCTAAACAGCATCTGTCTTGTCTCAGGTCGTCCGGTTCAGGGCTTGTCGCATAAAACCAATACTCTCAGAGTTTGTGTTTAGAGTCTCAAGTTTATAAAGAGTTATTGTTGCCTTTGGATTAACATCCACTGTTGGATTTGAGTTTGGGATTGTCGGAATATTGGTCTTGTCAGAGCTATTGGTCTTGTCAGAGTATTGGTCTTGTCAGAGTTATTGGAATTGGGATTGTTGGATTATTAGCTACCAGAACCAGTGCTGTTCTGTGTGCAAGGCTGAGAAGCTTGTATCTAAAAACCACTTGTAGAAAAGAGCACTCTTGCCCAAGAGTCTTAATTCTGCTAGTTTGCGCACTTTGGGGAAAAGCTCGGTTTAGAGTAATCCACAAGGCAACCAGCAACAGCAAAACTTAAACAGTGTTCCTTGGACCTTTTTAAAGTGTCCTAAAGACTTGTAACTCGTCGGACATCATCTAGACATTCAACAAGGAGTAAAGGAGACATATTCCGTTGATAGTTGTGGTCTAATACATTATTCTAACGAATAAGTGTATTACTGCATTCTGTCTGTTGGGTTCGAGCTTACTAGTATACCTGTCGTAGATACTGAGCAATCCTTTCAGTGTCGTCTGAGAAGCCTTTGATGAACCGCTGGTAGAAGTTCGTGAAGCTGAGAAACTGCTGCACGTCCTTCTTGGACTCCGTGTCGGCCAATTGGCGACGCCAGCGACCTTGACCAGATCCATCTCCATGTGGTCGTGAGAGATGATCACCCCAAGGTACTCAATCAATGACTTCTCAAACTCGCACTTCTCTGGTCGCAGGAAGAGCTTATGCTCCTGGAGGCACCGGAGCACTTCCTGGACGATCTCCCGGTGATAGGTGATGTCCAAGTGCGCAATGAGAATGTTGTCGAGGTATACCATGACATCACCAGACAAGATGAGATCCTGGAAGATGTTGTTCATCATTGTCTGGAAGGTCGCAGGGGAGTTCGTCGAGCCAGAGTACATCACCAGAGGCTCAAAGAGCCCCTGGTTCATCCGGAACAGCCTTCCACTCATCACCTTTCCGGATCTGGACATTGTTAAAGCCCCACTGGATGTCAAGCTTTGTGAAGAACCGGGCTCCTTTCAAATGATTAATGAGGTCGTTGATCAGAGGGATCAGGTACCGGTTCTTCACAGTCATCACGTTGAGCGCCCGGTGTGAGGCTGGTGCTTGTGCTACGCCCTGCACACTGCCTCACGGCCCCTTCAACCGAGCCCTGGACAAGAACGTACAAGGCGCCCGTTCATCCAAATCGGGAATCGAAGTTACCAAATCTGGATTCTCATCAAACGCACGCAGCCTATGGTCCCCATCCAACCTCCCACATTGTTCGTACCACCCGCCCGACTAGTCACGACACTCGATGGACGCTCCCATTACCCGAACTCTGCCTTTGCACGACTCGCACCTCACGTACGAGCACGGCACCACGCGCTACAGCCCACGAGAATGGTATGGACCAACCAATAGCGGGCATCCTGGGCTTCGTATCCTCTTCCCACACCCGAGAAGTCACCAACACTCGAACGCAAGCCTCGTCCGATCCAGTTTCCATCCTTCCAAACCACTTGAAACCTACTCAGATGCGTCCGGACGCGTCTTCCGACCAATAACTGACCTTTTATGGCCCAGGAATCCGCTCTGCTATGGAACGGGTCCTGCGTCCGTACCAATTTGCGTTGTACACTCCGTCCGTCCATGGAAACGAACCCCAAAATCCGAACGTAAGCCTCGCCCGTGGCCCCAAATATTGAACGCACCCTACGTACGTTCCTGCGCAAGCACCCTCAAACGTGAAAGGGATGGAACTGAACGAGTGGGCATCAAGGGGATGGTCGAGAGGCGAAAAGGTATAAAAGGATAGCAGAAAGGGCGTTGTAGTCAGTCAATTTTCGGAGCTCAGTTCTCCCACCACCTGTACCCCACCTGTGCAACTAAGCTTCGCTCACACCGAGTTGACCACATCCTCACTTGCCTCTAGCAGGGCATTTCACTCTCACACCTCCATTAGCAAGGTCCCAACTCATCAGACCCCAAGTCATATCATCGGGCTTCCCCGTAATAGGATCACCAACTTCGCAAGCTTCAGGCTTTGTAGAAGTTGGCCTGGGCAAAGCCATATTGGTTTAAATCGCCGTCTGCAACCCAGCGTCACGACCGGATGTACCATACGTTCGACTGACCAGCACCAGCCAGCGTTGCTGTCACTTGCTTTATAACTGTAAAACATTGTATTAAGCCTTCCACCTTCGTTGGGAACATCGGGGAAACACGAGGGAAGGATCGCAGCATAGGCATCGAATTTTACAGGGAACAATGCGTCGTTCACTCGAGCTTGTAACCTAGGACAGGTAACGATCACCCCCACGCCCATTTACAGCTAACAGCAGGTACCCCCAACACGAACCCACGGAACGTACGCCTCGTGTGATCCCGTGCAACACTCTCACTCGGACCATGCACGCGTCCTAATCCTACATCCCCACTATCCTCCAACGCTAAATAACCCCTAGAGGCCGAACGTGCTGTCTATTTGATAAAACAAATTCTCATAGCGGCGCCGCGGTCCTTATCACACCGGTAATCCTGCACGAACCGGAGGGCGCCGTCCTTCTTTTTGACAAAGAAGACCGGCGAGGCCATTGGTTACTTTGATGGCTGGATCCGGCTGGTTGCCAATCCCACCTTGATGAACACATCGAGCTCACATTGCTCAAGGGGTGAGATTGGGTAGACCTTACAGTTGGCAGGTTTCGTGTCTGGAACGAGTTTGATGGTGTGGTCCACAACCGGCAATCCGGTAACGAATCAAAAGCCTCTCGGTTGAAGACATCCTCAAAGTCACACACCCACTTGGGAAGTTCGTCCTTACTGGGCGCGAAGTTCTTGGCGAGGCCTCGGCCAGTCGCTGCGAGACAGTGCTGGTGGCCCGGATGTCTTCCGGGGGGGAGAACTGGGTATAGAAGACCCGGTCTCCGTCCTCCAGAGGGTCATCTGAGTCATCTAGCAAGAGTTCAGGCAGGTCCTCTTTGAACTCGTCGTCATCCTCCTCGCTGAGCCAGTCATCTGTATCGATAGCGCAAATGGTCAGAACCGGTCCGGCTCAGAGCTGCCAGACAATGCAGGTGATGGTCTTCGCATGCTTACGCTCTGCTCTGGCCCCGTCGACGCAGGTCATGCAGCCAGACGGGCATCAGCTCATCCTGACCTCCCAGGTATCCCAGTTGATCTCGGGGTTATGCTTCCGGAGCCAGGAGTACCCGAGGATGAGCTTTTGCTTGCCGAGCCCGGTGACAGCGAGTTGAACTCGCTCGCTGTGACCTTTGTAATGGAGGACCAGAGCCGTGACATCTCGGATGAAGCTGGCCTCGTTGGGAGAGCCATCCACATTGAGCACTGGGATGGGTTGTGAGAGCAGGCGAACCGGGATCCCGGTCACCTTAATGTACTCAGAGTCAATGAAGTCAGAGGTTGCTCCGCAGTCAACTAGCCCATCAAGCGAAAGCTTCACAGCGTTGTCGGTCAACTCGATCTCCAGCAGGAGGTGGAGGGAGTTAGCACTGGACGTCGCAGCGACCATATAGTGCTTAGGGAGTTTGCGCTCCCAAGCAGACCTATGGGGCAGATGGGTGGCTGGTCCGGCCGGTGGGGGACAGGTGGCCGGTCCAACTGGTGGGGGAGCCGAGACGACCAGTCGGTCATCTGAGTTGGGGGGTGCGTCTATTGTTTCGGTCGATGCAAGAGGTATATTGTCTGACTCATTACATAAAATGTCGAAACGATTAGGGGATGCGATCGAGGGCGCACCGCTCATTCACTGCAGAGGGGAAAATCCTCCAGGGCAGGCTCATCAGTGAGGGCCTCAGTCATGGCCAGGCGGGCCACAAGCTCCTCCAACATTTCTCCTCCAAGCTGGTGGATCACCTCGTCAAGCACATCGGTCGTCCAAACGTCGGCCAGCATTGGGCAATCTCGGGCAAAGTGGTTTGGATTTCCACATTGGAAGCATCCACGACGAGGGAGGTTGCAGGCGTGGGTGCGGTCCACGTCCATTGGGAATGGGGCTGGAGGCGCTAGTATGGCAACCCTTGATTGCGGTGTCACGACCATGCTCGGCATGATCGGGATCGTACAGGCACAACGGGTGTGACCGAGTGACAGCGAGTACCTCCAGCATTGCGAGTGCAGAGCAGTACTCATATTGCTGGTAGGCACAAAGGCGCCAGGCAGCGTAGTCCCACAGGTCCGGAGGGTCGCTCAACCCAGTGATGGCAAGGTTGATTGCCGGGCTGAGACCAGTCCGGTATTTGGTGACCTTTACAAGTGGGTCCTCAAAGCCTGCGAGGTCGACAAGGTCTTCGAAGTCATCTGTATACCGTAAGATGTCCCGGGAGCCCATGTGGTAGGAGCAGGACTCAAGCTTGATCAGGGCATGGTCTTGCTCGTTCTCCTCGATGAACCAAAGCTGGAACTCGGTCAGGAACACCTCGAAGGTGGGGAACGGGAAGATTGGCTTGGCTGACTGGTGTTCAGCCCACTGTTGCACGGAGTCCTTAGCCATAAAGGACATGGCGTACCAGATGACTTTTTCCTCGGAAAGTTCTCCGGACTCTACAAACACTTCCGGTATGAGCTGGGCGTAGCTCCGGACACTGTGGATGAACACCCAGCCTCGCGTTCGGTCGCTGTCAAAGACGAATGGGGGGTTCAGCCACAGGACCGATTTACGCCGGATGCAACACCGGTCGAATTGCTGGGTGTGAATAGTCCTGGACCCGAATCCGGAGCCGAATTGGCAAGGACTGGACAGGCGAAACTGAACGTGGGGTTATTAAATTGGTCAGCCTTGCAAGGCTCTCTTCAATCCAGGCCATCTGGTGTTGGTGGCTTGTGTGGCAGCAGCATCGGTCATGGCCAGATCTAAGACAGGGGAGGAGGGGGGGGAATTGGAAGTTGGGATGGCTGGAGCACTATCAGAGTGGTCCGAGCCTTCCAAGCCAAACTTCCCAATTTTGACCAGTTAATCCTTAGAGAGTTTCTTCTGCTGTAAGGGCAACCTCAAGGCCTGGGGGTGTCACAGACTAGCGAAGGGAATCCGAAGTGATGAATAAAGAAGTAGCTAGGTGTACAAGAATATGCACCTAGCGAGGGAATCCAAAGAGAAGAAACTCTGAGGATTCCCATGCTAGGTTCCGGGTATGTAAAAGTAGCATGTGACCAGGTTGATTGGCATAAGTCTCGTGCTTGATCGCAGACTTGGTGCCATGTCGAATTGGTGGACCGGTCGACGGGAGGCCAGTTACCGGTCACGGACCGGGTAGGCCAGTCGGGGTTCCCCTGACAATAGCAGTCATAGAATCATGCTCTGATGAAAAAAGACCTGTAGAAAAATATTACAGGGCCATGGACCCATCACAGTTGTGCTGTTGACTGTGCCGTCCCGTCAAGAGTTTTCTGGACCACTCAATGGGCCGGTGGCAGCCCTAGTGGGATAGTAAGCAAAGGGAACCCATGATCATCGATCCCGGAGTTCCCAGGCCTTCCCCATTGGGTGGTAGGAGCGTTCTCAAGAACCCATCCTAAGCTATAACTCAAAGTGGGGTATCATTCGAAGCCTACATGGCTGGAGACCTCAGTTTCCATGAAGATCTTCGAGGGATACTTTCAGAAAGCAAGTTACATTGCAAAAGGGCTACATGGTGGTTGATGTCTAAGCTGCCATCAAAGTCACCATGTGCAGAATATTACCAAGGAACGGTTGAAATATACCCGGAATGGTGTGCTCAGTGCCCCCGATCAATAGGAATCAACATATTTTAGTTGCCAAGATGGATACATGGATTTTGGGGGCTAAAGGGACCATTTTCTTAATTCTTTCATTGTCATAGTCATTTCTAGGATTGTATAAGTAGTTAGAGGTGTTTCTAGGGTCGAGGATGGAGTTTCCCCAACTAGTGAGCCCAGCTTACGCCCAAGGGAAACTTTTAGTCGATCTTCGGACACCTACCAATATCAGTTTGTAGGAGTTGGAATATCACCAGTGTTGGATTGTATAAAAATGTCTGAGCATGGCTCTTGAATTGTATTGAATCATTGGAAGCTATAGAATCACTGGCCTTGGGTCTTGAATCGTATCAAATCATATAGAATTGCTGGCCTTGGGTCTTGAATCGTTGGGAATCGTATAGAATTGCTGGTCTTGGACCTTGAGAATCGTTTGGAATCGTCTGTCTTGTTGTCTGGAACCACCACCATCTTTGTCAAAACTTTGCAGAACTTTTAGTTTCGCTTTGGAATATTGGTGAACCTCACGGTTCCCTGCATTCCAATAATCTTATTTGCGTTGTTTGCATTGGAAACTCTAGAAACCTTTGGTTTCCTTAGTTTCCATTGATCTCGTCGGTCGTAACTGACTTGTGTCTTGGTGTTCGAAACAGATATCCTTTGGATCTCTTAGTTTTGTGCATAATAAACATTTGCTACGTCTTACAATGACTTCTTGAATTAAACTTTCTCCCGATCAACCTTTACAACAGGGACTGACACTCGTCTGGTACCCCTGGAACAAATGTTACACCACACTTGCTGCACACTATTGGTTGTTTGGGATTAGATTCGTCTGTTCCATCCAATTCTTTGGTTGTTTCTGTTGGTTTCCATCCTAGGTTCAGAGCTCACTTATCAATGGGGTACCTGTTCCCACCTGTTTGACGGGTTTGATGGGGTTTTCCAGGCACTACCAGGAAGTGGATTCCTGGTATGTTTCTGTCTCAAATTTATCCCTTCATCCTGATGATTTCTGATTTTTCAAGGCTCAGCCATTGCTGCTGAGTGCATTTTCTCCGGCTGCTGCAACACAATTAGGCTTCATTGCACGACCTTGAAGGCGGAGACTATGCAAACCTAGATGTTCATCAAATCTCGGTTATGTGTGGTGTGGGAGGCACTTAGGAAGGTAGCCAGAGAAGATTAGAAATATTTTTTAGACCTCCCAATACATCTACTTGTTGCCATTTGTGTCTGCTAAGACCTGTCAACCTGGCCCAAAACAGCTGTTAATGACAGGACGGGTGTAACCCGTTAAAACGGCCATGATGGATGGGACAGACAGAACCCATCTGTTCCTAGCCTCCCAACAGTGCTCTGATGGACAGGTATACCTGTCCTGTCGAAATAAACGGCCGTTTTTTCGATGGCCGTCCCATTTAATAGATGGGTTGGAGCCCTAGTGGGTAGCCGGCCAAGCCACATCTGGCTAGCCATGGCTAACTAGGCTAGCAGCCCCTCACCACAGCTAGGCTGAGCTCCCCACAGCTAGCCAACCCCTCTGGCTATAGTGTTGCCACGGCTTGGCTCGAAGCTGCTAGCTATACAAGCTGAGCCGAGCCAGCCACTGAGTCCAAATTAGGTAATTGGCTTTGATGGCTTGGCTACAACTCGAGCTGGCTTGAAGCCAGCTCAGCCATGGCTTCGATTGCTGGTGATAAATGTCCGTGACTACCAAAGAGGCGACTTTGAATCACTACAACACATTTGGCTTGAGCCAACGTGAACAGGATTTATAAAATTCAATTGACAATGATTGAACTATAGGAACTTAAGCATAGAAGGTAAACACTATCAGACAGTCCTATTATGGGTGCTCAGCCAGTGATGGTAGATGACACTTTGCCCACTCGGTACCATGAGCAAATGTATTATATGAAAGCAAAGTTTGCTGTCTGCCAATTATGAGTTTGTTAAGAGGCATCCAGAATCCAATTCTGTGTTCATGGGGCAGCCAGAAGAGCAATTGACTGGTGCTAGACAAGACCCAGCCTTCTTGAATAGTCCAAAAAGGAGAAAACAAGGAATTTCAGGCTGAAATAGAAGAGAGTGAACATTGGGAACCTGTAGAAGAAATTAGCTTACTTTGATAGAATTGCTGCAATAGGAGATGGGCAAGCCTGATTGAGAGGGTATTGTGGTGGAGTGGGCAACCTGGAGGGCATTGGTGTGGCCTTCTAATGGCTTGTCCAGTGGTATTCCACTCTCTGCATTCCACAAGCACAGAGTGCTGTCAAAGGAGCCAGAGACAATATGCTTCCCATCTGGGGAGAAGGCTACTGATGTGACTGGACCGATGTGGCCTTCTAATGGCTTGCCCAGTGGTGCTCCACTCTCTGCATCCCACAAGTGCACAGTCCCGTCATGAGAGCCAGAGACAATATGCTTCCCATCTGGGGAGAAGGCTACTGATGTGACCCAATCAGTGTGGCCTTCTAATGGCTCACAGAGTGGTGCTCCACTCTCTGCATCCCACAAGCGCACAGTGCTGTCAGCAGAACCAGAGACAATATGCTTCCCATCTGGGGAGAAGGCTACTGATGTGACAGCAGTGTAGCCTTCTAATGGCTTGCACAGTGATGCTCCACTCTCTGCATCCCACAAACACACAGTGCTGTCATGGGAGCCAGAGACAGCATGCTTCCCATCTGGGGAGAAGGCTACTGATGTGACCGAATCAGTGTGGCCTTCTAATGGCTTGCCCAGTGGTGCTCCACTCTCTGCATCCCACAAGTGCACAGTACTGTCATCATGGCCAGAGACAATATGCTTCCCATCTGGGGAGAAGGCTACTGATGTGACCAAATCAGTATGGCCTTTTAATGGCTTGCAGAGTGGTGCTCCACTCTCTGCATACCACAAGCGCACAGTGCTGTCACCAGAGCCAGAGACAACATGCTTCCCATCTGGGGAGAAGGTGTCACATACCATGCCTTCAGACCCCACGGAGCTCCGGTTACACAGCCACATCGGGCCCACCTGGGCCCGAACACTGCCATAGTCCTTGGTATTCACCCAAGTCCAACTTCGCTGGCTGTGTTCATGTTCTAATTAGCTTCTTGCCGTCAGAGTACGGAGCTCTGGGAACACTGTCACTTTACTTGACCGCACGGAGCTCCGGGTACACAGCCACATCGGGCCCCACCCGGGCCCGGATGGACCCGAACACTGCCATTCTACTTGGTATTCACCCAAGTCCAATTTCGCAATGGCTGTGTTCATGTTTCAATTGGCTTCTACTCACTTTGACACACTTCATCACGGAAGCTCCGGAGTTTGGACTCTCCTGACCTACTCTGACTCACTTTGACTCCCTTCACTCTCTGGGCGCTCTGGTAACCTGATGCACCCAACTTATGCTATGGGCTGTGTCCCCAAGCCTTGTCATGATTCTGGACAACGGAACGATCACGGGCCCGTAACTCTGCCGGTTGGCATTCACAGCATTGTATCCATCATAGCCTCTTCATCCACATGCTTTTCGACTCACATCACTTTCCAGACGTTCCGGTAACCTGCTCTACATACTTATGCTATGCCAGGCTATGCTTTGACTCAACCGCATCACGGACCTCCGGTTGTATTGTCAACTACCATACTATCTCCTTTAGTTTTTATACCACTATAAATAATGCCCTGTATCGTAGTTGTAGTTCAGTTTGAATATCGACTAAGATTGTGCTCTATCTCTGTCCCTGTCTCCCTCTCCTCTTCTGTCTATCCTTCCTTCTGAAATCGGGCCTCGGGCGTAGAGAAAGGTGCAGCGCACGAGCTGAAGCCAAGCCCATTCCAATTCCCTTGGGTCCAGAACCGGAGCTCCGATGGATTGGACTTTATGTTCATTCGCAAAGTTTCCCATTGTGAAGTCCACATCCATCCTGCTCATCTACATTTGTCTGTCAACAGGAACTCTGGACATATGGAGCTCGATCCAATTCCGGAGCTCCGGCCACACTGGCACTCATCTGCTATAGGACTCTCCGGGATTTCCAATAAAACCCAGAGCTCCACTTGCATTTGTCGCCACAGGGTTCTCCGGGATTTCAGGAGCTCAAGCCAATTCCGGAGCTCCAGCCATATCCACTGGCACTCGTCTGCTGCAGGACTCTCCGAGATTTCTAATACCCGGAGCTCCACTGCGCATATCCTGCCTTGGCATACGACAGCACTTTACGGTTCCTTCAGGTCCCAACCAGCCCTGAGAATTTTCAGTACTTCCTCTCAGATCAAAGTCGACACTACCGGGCAGCCTGCCTGGACCCTCCAGGCTTCACGTGCATATTTCCTTGCCTGTGATATACTTGCATAGGGCAGGTCCACTCCGGGCCCTCCATACCTTAGGCCACTCGGTATCCAGAACTTGACAGAAGGCTACTGATGTGACCAAATCAGTATGGCCTTTTAATGGCTTGCAGAGTGGTGCTCCACTCTCTGCATGCCACAAGTGCACAGTGCTGTCCTCAGAGCCAGAGACAACATGCTTCCCATCTGGGGAGAAGGCTACTGATGTGACCGAATCAGCGTGGCCTTCTAATGGCTTGCCCAGTGGTGCTCCACTCTCTGCATCCCACAAGTGCACAGTGCTGTCACCAGAGCCAGAGACAATATGCTTCCCATCTGGGGAGAAGGCTACTGATGTGACTGGAGCAGTGTGGCCTTCTAATGGCTCACGGAGTGGTGCTCCACTCTCTGCATCCCACAAGCGCACAGTCTGTCCTCAGAGCCAGAGACAACATGCTTCCCATCTGGGGAGAAGGCTACTGATGTGACCAAATTAGTGTGGCCTTCTAATGGCTTGCCCAGTGGTGCTCCACTCTCTGCATCCCACAAGTGCACAGTCTGTCAGCAGAGCCAGAGACAATATGCTTCCCATCTGGGGAGAAGGCCACTGATTGACCGAACAGTGTGGCCTTCAAGCACTCCAAGTGTTGCTGGCCATTTCTCCATCTGTCCTGTGATAATTGACAGAGTTCTGGAAACTGTGAACGGAATCTTATGCTAACTTCTGACTGCACTGGTGCAAAGGCTAAGGCTGTCACATAGAGATGTGGTGTACTTTGAGTGATTGCAGCCCAGAAGAAACTGATAAATCGTTTTACATCTGCAGCAAACTGTTGACATTTGATCCTAATTACCAATTAGTCCCTAATAACTTCCATCAAAATATTCTTCATACATTACTCCATGCTATGAATTTTGATAGAGCCGGTGATGCAACCATATCTTCCCAGTAAGCTTAGGACTTCCAGCCAGAAAAGACATTTGGTTTCAAGGAACTTTTTAGCCATTGCTGAGTTTTCTGCATTGATTGACACTGCTGCTAGATGGTCTGCCCAGAAACAGCAGCAGTATCCTATATACATTGGTATACAGGTGTTCAGTTTCTGTCAAGACCTGGCATTTCAACATTCTTCAGGTGTGATGTTGTCAGGTCACAGATATTGAACTGAGTTCAGTCTGCATTGTTTGAAGCACCCTGCATCAATTCCTGCTTCTGTTTCTCTGTCCCACACAAGAGGTCTGTACGATACTTATATAGCTTGATTTTGGGGATGTCATAAACTCTCTGAATGATAGATGTAAAATCTGCACCACTCCAGTCTCTGGTGCATGAATAACAGCACTCAGAGAAGTGAGTGCCTTTCTGACAGAATCCTCATCTGAGTTAAGCAATACTGCTAAACCCTTGGGGTCCATTGGTTGAAACAGCTCTAAAATTGTGCTGAGGATATTCATAGAAAGGATGTATAGCTCTTGATCAAGAGGATCTGTCTCTGGGGCATTGGAATAGCCTCATTGACAATATGAAAGTATAGTTCATACAAATCCACAAGTCCTACACCCTGAAGGATGTAATTCAATGCTTTCTGTGGATTGACCCTTGCAGAACCTGCACGGATATAGCGAATAGCTGTAGCAGCAAACACAAAGAGCCCATCTGCACGTCTGGTGATCTCATCTATGTCATGCATCTGAGGTGTCCAAGTATATCGTGGTGTCCAAGAACTGCCATCCAATGACTGCTCAACATATCTTCGGATATCCTTCTCAACAGTTTCTTTATCAATATGATCAAGGATGATTCCATGCATTGAGAGGCAGAGTATATCATGCTTGAGATATGATGGCACATCTGGTCGGCCTGTCAGAAAAAAACGAACATGGCCTGGTATCTCTGTGATATGTCGGAAAGCCACGGAGAAGCATCTGGCCCCTATCTTGTCCACATTCATCCAGTGCATCCAGACAGATAACCAGAGCTTCTCACTAGTTGGAATTTGAGCAAGCAGACTACAACTAGTTTCTGAAACTGCACTTGTGGGTCTGCATCAAGAATCCCAGTATGGTCTTCATCCAAGAATGCACAAGAATATTCTTGAAGTCTGTATTATAGTCTGCCAATTGATAGGCAAGAGTGAGAGGGAGACCCTTGATTTCCGGCGCTCTGCATAGTTCCGGGAGAAGAAAAAGGAAGCTGCTAGGATGTGTCTCTCTTCTGCAAGAGTAAATGCAACAGTCTTTGCAATGGTTGACTTCCCGGTGCCTGCAGAGCCACTGCATCACTATGCGCTGAGATGGATCAGATGGTGCTGTCAAGTGTGCTATAATGTCCTGGATAATATCAATCCGAGTACCCTCCATGCATTTGTCTGGGGTGTTTGGAGCATTGTAGCGTGCTGAAACATATTTGATCTTTGCTAGGGTCTGTGCAATATGGTCACTTTTCACTAAACAGCATGAGGAACTGCAGAAGGTTTACAAGAAGCAATATTTATATTTACCAGTCTTGTTGACATCCCGGACTAGACAAATGTCAATTAGTATTTTTTATTCTTTGGAAAGAAGACACTATTGTTACCTTCTGGTGCTATTTCTTGGACTAATTTGTGGGTCCGCTCCACTGAAACAAAATTACATGCAGCTCAAGAGGGATGAACCTTACAAGGAAATGACTCCATACCTT
>JARJLF010002835.1:0-28011 GCA_029378395.1 Mycena leptocephala
GTGCCATTTTATAGGAAACCTCAGATGAATAATACATAGAGTATACATATACATATGTTGAATAAGCCGTGATTAAGCGAGATAGAAGTTCGCGTCCCAATTTGGAAACGGGCGATGAATCAGCTATTTCAAGTTGATGACGAACTCGGCCGAGTGGATTCGTCAAGGGATTCATGATTGGGGGAGGCCGGTAAGCGGCGGGCGAAATTTTTGGTCTTTTCTGTTTGTAGAAATCTAACACAAAGCTCAACGTTCGCTCGGTCAACGCTTGCGCACCTACCAGCTCACATTGAGGAAAGTTAACCATATTAAGCGCCCAGAACGGGCGCCATCAAGTGTCATCTTATATAAACCGATCCTGTTCTTGACACTATAGCACAAAACAGATAAATCTGTTTTTGAATAAGTTGTACTAGTACTTAACCATACTCTTGGATGTCTCTGGGCGCCCAAAAAACCGTTTCTGAAACCATTATTATCAGTAAGAGAGCAAGTAGCCCGATACTGTACGTACCTGAAATGTAAAGTTTTTGCGAACGGAAAGTTTCGGGAACGATTTACTAGAGGCATTCGAAATCTTCCGTTTAGGGTGTAGCAGAGACTGACTAAAAATTTCATCGGATGTTCCCGATACCATTGTTTTCACGCTCCCTGTCGGTCCGCCAGCCCCAGGCCGACTGGGTTTTGGCTGTCCTGATAACGGAACTGTAAAAGCCGAAGCATTTCTATTCCCGGTCCAACTCACAAATCCAACGCTAACCTCGTTACTTGTGTACAATTGGACAGAAATCTGGTTTGACTCTGGCGCGAATTTATTTCAGAAGCTTCGTTCAACTGAACAACTTTGTTTTGCGAGGCATGATCTCACTTCAAATGTGAATATGGAGCCTCGAGCGATTGATCAAATATGCATTGCTCATTCAGGTTGCAAAGTTGAGTTTACAAAAATAAAATGGGATGGTGCAAATGCGTAGTAAGGATATTAGTATTAGCTATCTTAGGGGTGGATTCAAATACCACAATATGTCCTTATTGCAGTGTATTGCCATTGTCCCGATGTCACTATGAGCATGATAAACAAGATTCACACTCTATGACGACTTTCAGAATCCATAAAAGTCTTCCCTCACAAAAATCTAGGTCATTTGAACATGCCTAGATGCCGGTAAATTGAAATGGCGCCCAAAATGGCCCCTCAAACCTAACTCACCAATTTAAAAATATTTTTACAACTTTTTTTCTATCACTTAATTGGGCATGAATTACCCCGAACTATCTAGCTATGTCTCATCTCAATCCGTGCAGAACTCAGCGAGATATGAGTGAATCGGTCGCGGGCGCCTTCGGTACTGCATTTAGTTGTAATTCTAATTCCTGTCTCAATTCTGTGTTCAAAAAATTTTCAGAGTTAAACCGTTTTGTGAATGTTCATCACTGCTGGTTGCAGTGAATCGGGGCAGGTGAACTGACGCCAGTGCTGCCATCTTGACGCCAAGTGACGCTCCCGATTGGTAGATTGACGCCCCAGCGTCACGTCAACAGTTAGCGCCCCGCTCACGGAGAGACAATTTTATTTTGAGCCCAAAAAATGTGTAGTATATGGTTACAAAGAAGAATCCTTTCAATTTGGTGTTACAACTGAGACATTCAAAAAAAAAATAGACTTCTACGCAAGTAAGATCTCATCCGATGTGCCTCGGAGCCTGGCGGACTCTAAACACCTCAAATTCTTTGTCCGATGATACATGAGGGGTGTAGCAATTGGTTTTAGCCATAAGTCCCAGTGAAATACTGTTCCAGGCTCAAAGTAGCACAGTCACGGTGTCATGATTTGGGCTGACTGCTTGAACCAGCATTTCTTTTTTTTTTTTTTTTTTTTTTTTTTTTTTGTTTTTGGTGGAGCGAATTACGGGCAGACAACTGATAAGATCAGCCTCTCCCGTACGCTTTTTCTTCGCGGCGCAGGCCGGCAATAGAAAATTAATAAACCCCAGGGACTCACGTTTACGCACGCCGGTGTGTGGCAGTGTGGGGCTCCGATTCCTCTCGGTAGCACGCTACCGGAGAGGATCAATACCCACTAAAACCCTGGACTGCAGGATCTGTATGTCCTGCAGGTTTTCTGCATCTTTTATGACGCGCTTCCATGTATTCAGTACTAGTTTGAAATTGGAAGCACGGTTGCCAAATTTTCGCCGGTCCGTTAGAAGAATGTCTAATCTCAGGCGCTGATTGATACAGCTGAGCCATCGGTTGTGGAGTTCTTTTTCCGAGAAGTACTTGGTCGGGTCGCTGCCTCTCTCGATGACTCTCGTGCATCGTAGTTTCCAAATTAGGTGAGCCGTCTCGGAGATCAGAATGCGGAACAACCGGTCCGCTCCTTTGTCTCGTTTCCCCCTGGACGTTTTGAAGTGGGCAAGCCCACACGCGAAGATTGTTCCTAGGTTTATCTCAGGCCAGACATGCCCAGTCTTCTCCCAGAGTTCTTGGGCCAGTTCCCACAGCTTCTCGCGGCCAGGGGCCTCGCAATCAATTAGAATATGCTCCATCGAGTCGTCGACCATGCAATGGCGGCAGTCAGCCCAGTGCTCGAAAGTTGGAATGTTTCTCCAATACTCCCCAATCTTGTATGCTTGGTGCATTCCCCTCCAAAGGTAGGCGCTCGTAGTTCTGGAGATATCCTTGTGGTTTAATGACTTCCATAACTCTCCATCTGTCGGAGTGTATCCAGATAGTGCTCTAGCTGCGTGTCTGGTCCTGTCCAGCATCATCGTTGTTTTTGCCCTGTCTGGCCTTCGCCTTCTAGATTTGATTGCCCGGTAGAATGTGCGTTGCGTCCCGGTACTCAATTTCACGCCGTTAAGGTCGTATGCAGAGGGGATCATTGTTTGGAAATGTCCAATCTCAATCTCGTCAGAGTGCGTTGATGCTATTCTCCTTGCCATTTCCATAGCGGGGTCGCCTTGGACATCTTGTTTCTGGAATGTGCATCTTGTACCCCGTCCACGGAGGGCCGCTACAATGGCCTTCAAGATTACTCTGTCGTTGTTCTCCAGCCAGTCATTGTCTTCGTTGGCAGTTAGGTTCGTGGTTAATGCTTTGATCAGTCGTGTTGACCCCAGTTTGAAGTTCAGAATAATTTCCTGTGGGGAGTCTTGGATGGTGTGTAGGATTGCTGCGGCCTCCCCACTGGTCGTGGACGCCATTCCTGTCTCTACTGGAATTCGTGAGTTTCTTGTGTCATCCTCGCAGTACCATACACCCCCGTGTGAGCATATCTCGCCATCGTCATTGGTTTCATATGAATTTCCGATATAGACTGTTTCCTCTGTCGGCTGTACCTCATCGTCTAGTAACTCCAGCTGGTGTGCTGGGGTCTCATGGGTGTCTTCCCCAAAGATTCGGAATCCATCGGTTCGTTTACCTAGTTGTATTTTTGGATCGAAGACGACGGGGTCATTTTCCTTGACAGCTTCAAGGTTAGCTTCTTTTTCTGCCTCCGTGAGATCGGACAACGGCTGATTGACAGGGCGTCTAGGGTCCCACTTCTCGTGGAGGCAGTTCAGGATTTTAATTGCCTCCTCCAGGCATTTAAACGGTATTGCGCACCCATCTAAGCGGTCAGCCCTACATGGAATACACGCGCAGTTTCTCCGTCGGCTATGACGTCTGTAATCTCGTTGTATCAGCTCAAGTACGTCCCCGGCTAATCTGATTTTGTGGGTGTCCCTCAGGCAGTGTGCACAGTCGGAGTTGTTGTGGCGGTTTAAGGCTTCTTTACCCCCAGATGGAGGAAAATCGGGAGCTCATTCTTGACTTCTGTCTTCAGAGCTAGTGCGTCAAATTTCAAGCGGAATTTCATTGCAGTCTTGAGCATTTTTTTCAGGGGTCTTGGTAGCTTGGATTGCAGTGGCTTCCACGTCTGATAGTACGGACTTAAACGGATGCTCTTGTCGGCTGCGGGTCCTTGGGAGACCTTTGAATTAAATCTCTTTTTTGCCAAGTCGCACCACTTTGCTTGGTTCGGGCCTTCGTTCGTGAGGAAGTCTTTGAGGTCTTTGAGCACAATAGCTTCGTTTCGGTCCTTGATTGACAGGAGGTCTTTCCCCCCCTCTTCGACTGGGAGGAACAGGAAGTCGTGATTGATGGGTGCGACTTTTTTTCCTGCCCACATGAAGGATTTAATCCTTTTGTCAAGGTACTCTTCAATATCTTTCGGCATTCCCTGCACGGTCGTTAGGTACTGGGTCATTCCGCCAACAACCATTTGAACTATCTTCTTACGACCATTTATAGTGGGGTTCGAAATCTCCCATCGGTCAAGACGTTTCTCTATTTTTTCTATTGTTGGGGCCCAAACAGCTGCCTGCTTCGTTTCATTGCCCTGCCAGCTCCCTAGAATATGTACAGCTTCTCCGTCTTTCGTGATTTCGATGTTCGCAGGGAACTCAGGGTGATTGGGATGGAGCTTTCGTTGCTCAAGGACCCGGTCTCGGTACGTTTTCGGCCCGATTGGTATTATCTGGGTTTTGCCTTCATTGAACTTGGCACCAGATGCTTTACACCACACATTTAGGATATGTTCTAGGTCTTCAAACTTGTCTTTCTCTGATAGACATACCGTTGTATCATCGGCGAATAGTGCTGCTATTATTCGGTCCTCACGACCAGGGCAGGGCAAGCCTTTGAGCTCAGAGGAGCGGATCATCTGCGCCAGCAGTTCGATTGCCAGGTTAAATAGCAGGCATGAGATGGGATCTCCCTGGCGCACACCACGGGTTACACGGTAGCGTGAGCTCCTCTCGCCGTTTACTGTCACTAATGTATAGGCATGTTCGTATAGGGATTTCATAGTGCCGATGAAGTGGTTTGGGAAATTGGCTTTCTCTAAAGTGTTCCATAGGTATTTGTGGCTAATCTTGTCGTAGGCCTTCTCCTGGTCCAGGGCTATAATGGCGCCTCCTATGGATTCGTGTTCTGCGTGGCTGATGATTGATTCAATCAGTTTCACTTGGTCAAAGATGCTGCGTCCCGGTATAAAGCCTGCTTGGTCTCGGTGAATAACGGATGGTGCTGTTTCTGCAAGACGAATTGCAAGCACTTTTGTCATAATCTTATAGTCCGTATTTAGTAAGGTAATTGGCCTATAGTTTGCGACGTTGCGTTTATCGTTCTTCTTATGAATCAGGCACATCCACCCTTCTGCAAATTGGGTGTCAGGATGGACTCCGTGCTTTTCAATGTCGTTATAGACTGCTGTCAGGAGGCCGGCAATATCTAGTGATTTCTGTTCCTGGTCTTTGTTCCTCTCAAACTTTTCGTTGATTGCTTTCCACAGCTCATGGACGAGTCCATCGATCCCCGGTGCTTTCCCGTTTGGTAGTCTTTTCAAAACCTGGGCTACTTCTGCCCTCTTGAGGTATTGTGATAATTTGGCTTTGTCTTGTTGGTTTAGCTTCTCGACATTCTCTAGGGCTATTTTTTCGGCCTCTTCCTGCTCTGCTGGGTGTGCGAGGCCCTCGGATTGAAGATTTTCGTGGTATGTTTTTGCGAGTTCTGCCATTTTGTCTGAGCGCTTTTCATAGGTTGGAGGGTTTGAACCGGGAATTTGCAGACTATACATCATGTCCCGTGGCTTTTTATCTTTATTCATTGATGTCCAATAGCTTGTCGCCGTGGATTCGCCATCGAGGCGATTTCTTGCTGCAGTATTGTCGCGTATTTTCTGGAAGCGGACTCTCTCAGTGGCATCGAGTTTTTCCTGGATGGAGGCGCATTCTTCTTTACGTTCATCTTCACCTAACGGCGGATCATTTAGGGTCTCCGTAAGGTCTTCTTTCAAGTCTTTGATGTCAGCGTCCATTTTGGAGCTTAGAATTTTGGCTCTTTCACGGAAGGCGATAGTTATCTCGTCTTTGAAGTTCTTGAAGATAGTCTGGGGATTTTCGTCATCGGTACGGTCACCGGTAGCTTCCTCAAGGCGAGATTCCGCTATTTTCCCCAGCTCGTATACTTGAGTCATGACTTTCTTGTCTTTTAGAAGATACAATGGTAACACCCAACGTCCTTTACCAATAAATGGCAGTTCTGGGTTGGAGTATCTCATTGATATTAGCTGATGGTCAGTGTGAATTCCCGACGATTCGATGGTCCAGTCTGATGAATTATTGAATACCTCCTCAGTTACGAGGATCCGGTCAATTCTGGATTGAGAGCCGGTCGCAGATTGGAGGAAGGTATAAGCCTTTGTGTCTGGATAGGTTCGTCGCCATCCATCAATTAGCTTGAGCTTGCTTTTGAACTCTCTCATTGCTTGCGTAGGTGCATCAGGATCGCTGTGGTGGGGTAAGCGGTCAATGGGATCCTCGACCATGTTCCAGTCGCCAAGGCTTACACCTGGCTTTTTTAGTGGTCTTAATTTTTCTTCCATGCGGTTTATGAACTCGGCATTTTCTGTCGGGTCGTTTGGAGCATAGGCTGCGAGTACGGTCATCTCCTTGTCCGCATGCCACGGGATCGTTAGGTGCAGTGCTCTCCCTGGTATTAGCTCCTGTGTCTTAATGCCCACTACGTTAGACAGGTCTTTGTTAAGGACGATCGCCACCCCCTTCGACTGAGGGCTTGCCGGGTCAATTGTAGCAAAAATTTGGAGGTGTTTCCCAAATAGTCGGTGAACATCGTCAACGTCTTTGGGGGAGAGGTGTGTCTCTTGCACTGAGAGTATTCCTATTTTTTTGTCCCTCATGATCTGGTTTATGTGTAGCCATTTATCGGCTCCACTGTGGTATCGTCCCCTCATATTCAAGGAGGATATTTTAATGTATGCCTTTGTGCGTTTCTTAATTTTCTTCGCACCTGCCGGTTTTTTACGCAACCTGTTATTTTGGTTATTATTTAGCCTTCTGGCTCTCTGCGACCTTGGTTGTTGGGTGCGCGGCCGATTCAGGCCTTGACTTGGTTGTGCAGGAGGAGGATCCTGTGGGGTGGGGTGCCCCTGCGACTTGAAGCGTCGCTATTTGGGTTGGTGCGCGAGCGTGCGTCTGCGAGTAATGCAGCAGGCGGTAAGTGCCCTGTTTCCCGTCTGGTAGCGGGGTGCTGATTTAGCACAGCAATCTGGATGTTGCGCCCACGGTTCACACCGTGGGGTAATTGGGGGTCCCCACTGGGGGACCCTGCCTGTTGTCGGCCGTCACTTTCAAGCCCAGAGCCATCATTGGGGGGACAGGAGCGACGAACCCATTACCCCCTCCGGCCTGGGCGGAGTTGTTTCCGCTAATGCCCTGCGGGAACGAAGAGGGGGGTGGGGTAAAAAAGTAAGTTGTAGCAGTTAGTTATCAGACCCGGGAGCCTAACCACGCTCTCCGGGTCGTCCAGGTATTAATCCAGACCTAGCTCGGTGGAATCTGTTGTTGGGGGACTCGGTGTACAGCCGTAGGGATACCATTGCAGATACGGACTGTACTCTCCCCATACAACTTCAGCTTCTCAGCAGGGCACTTCCAGGCCACGAACAGCCGCCCTTTAATCACCATTTATTGCGTTCGGAACCTTTCCTGTCCCCCGCCGAAGCAAGGTCAGTAAATTTGGGGTTCCCGTACACGCTTAGCTTTACTATTCTCCTCGGCTTGTCAGCCAAGGTCTTGCCAATCCCTGGGCGAAGTAGAAATGCACTGGTGATATTCATCCCTCTGAATCCATTTACATCATAGGGACACGGATAGGGGCACAGCCACTGTGAGGCGGTGATGTCATTGGCCAGAAAAGAAAAGAAAAGGTTATCCGGATTTTAAGTGTATAGAGCAAAGACAGATTAGATTTCACGGAGAGTATATTAAACATAATTGTGGAGCAGGATAGCATATATTCCATACAGAAGACACAAAATGATTAACGGCGTGACTTACGGCCCCCACTCTTGTTGCCCGAGCGGTCGTTCTTCGCTTTCCAACCTTGGCCTTCTTGGCGGCACGTTCATCCGACTTCTGGAGGGTCGCGTTGTCGTCACCGGCGAGCTTGTGGATGGTAAGGAAAATTCCGATGATGCAGAGAATGGGGCATAGTCCGGTTGGGTGGTCGTATCCCTTGCAACCAACGCAGAACAGTTGGTCACGTCCAGTGCGGGCGACCCCGCTTCCGTGGCTCACGGTGTCGTAACGGATTGTACGCGCTGAGCTCGTCCACTTGAGGAAGTCGGAGAGGGAGAGGGAAGGGGGCGGGACACAGTAGATGTTGAAGACGATGTCTGTCCCGCCCCCGGGGAGGGCGATCTCGAGGGGCGAGGCTGGATCGTGTCCAAGAAGTCGGCCGCAGCCTTCTTGTCGTCCTTGGAGCAGTGGTTGATAACAAAGTCAGAAGCTTCCTTGATTGACTTGAGCTTCTCTTTGACGGTGCGTGCCACGAATTTCGTGCCCTCCTCGTCGTCGTTCGCAGTGAGATTCTGAATGGTCATGATGTAGTTGGGGAGGGGCATTTCGTAGGGGAAGACGAAGAAAGAGATTGTGGGGGTAGACCAGAGCCCGCCGTCAATGAGCTTCTGCAACGACTCCTCGGAGATGGACGAGAGGAGGAAGTTCCAGGGTGCAGGGAGGCGTTCCTCTAGGTCCTCGACAGAAGTGGGGGGAGCGATGAGGACTTCCGGGGCCTTGACAAGGCGTTTGATGACGAAGCTCAGCTTCGAGATGACATCGCGCGGGTTGGGTGTGTACTTAGCCCTGTAGACGCGGAGCCAACCCTTCGGACCCTTGACCTCCGCCCAGGCCGCCTTATTGAGAGGGGAGGCGTTGCGCCACGGGGATTCCATGCACTGGGTCATGGGGAATCCGCTCGGCGGCTTTGCAGTGTACTGTTGGCCGTTGGTCATTTGGACCACACCCGCGGACATTTTGACTAATAGAGGTTTCAGCAGGCTTAGAGGGTTGATACTCTAGGGACATACGGGTGGCGTCGGTGTCCATAGTCTTGTTCTTCCTGAAGCGGAGAGGTGGTTTAGGTGCAGGTGGGGTGGGCTCGGGGTCAGGACTCTCGGGGTTAAGGGGAGGGTCGACAGGGGCAAGAGGCTGGGGTGGGGGCTCGACGGAGGCGGAGCGAAGACGTTTGTGGGACTCTTCTCCAGGGAGGGAGTCGCGGTTTTTGCGCTTTTCAGGGCGCGAGTCGGTTTCGATGTAGGGAGACAGCTTAAGGTGTTCGGTAGGGCACAGAGCAGCCCTTATATATGGGTAAGTACAAAGTTTAGCTTCGCAAAGGCGTTGCTGCTTTGCAACGCACCGGTTTGACAAAGAGCTCTTTATTTCTCTTTGACTCCTTTGACTCTTTGCTTCGGTTGTCGTGCCGTCGTCACATGCTCGGCACGGCGATGCTGGCTAGCGGGGGAGGCTCAGTGCCAGTGGCGGCACCCTGTGCCCACCGTGGGGTCGGCAGCGGCAGGTGGCCAGTAGAGTGCTGCTTTACGAGGTTGCCGGCGTGGAAGTGCGTGGGAAAGAGCTATTCCATTTATCGGGCGGCCGGCCGAGTAGGTCCGACACGTCCGTCGTCGTTATCTACGACATTGAGCCCTACTGGTAGGTAGATTTACTTGGGTAGTGCTCAACTGAGCATCTCTGTACGAGATAGCGTCTCTAGTTGTTACACCAGAGACGCCAGGTGCCACCGTGTACCAGTGGCACCCTACCTTTGTGGTGGTAAAGGTCCAAGAAGCTCTCTTGAACCAGCATTTCCTTTTCTGGAATAATCCACCACTCTGCGGGTTATCCTCACACCCTAATTATCCCATCATATCACCACCGGCGGCTATGAGGGTCTACAGATTAAATCGAGGTTTATACTAGGGTCAAGAGTGGAAATACTGAGATCCAAGTCCGATGGGGTCCTGACGGCATCGCTGCCAGAAATGCGTAGATATTCTAGGGGAAACAAAAGAAAAAATATCATACGGGAAGTCACCCACATTTGGGAATAGGAAATCAAATTTTTACCGATGATTAAATATTTGGAGACAACTTAATCATCATGATGAACGGCAGTGCTGGTGTTGTGATTGATTGACACTTGTTTACTGGACGCTTTGATTTCGTCCACAACAACTTGAAAACGACTACTACTGGTCAGCACAGTTTCACTCCCTCATTCAATATCTCTCGAATTCATTGTTCCCCATGTTCTCAGGGTCGAAATATCAGCAGGTAGCCTTCAAGTTTGGCCCCGCTGTCACAGGTCGCAATGGATCCTGCTCTTGATAAAATTATCCGAGGGAACATCCCTCCTAATGAACTGCAATCTCGAGAGATCAGACCCATGTTGGCTGACAGTCAGGCCGAGTTCTTGGCTCTCGATGCAACTATTTTGACTGTTTCACTGGTCCTTTCCGAGCTGAAACGACAGAGATCCCTTCGTCGCAAATCCGTGGTAGATTTCCAGCGTGCGCTATCCCCCATACGACGCGTCCCACCCGAAATTCTCGCGAAAATCTTCACGCTATGTCGCAATAACAGTTTGGATTCGGAGACCTATTCCATCGCTGATCCGCGGGAGGCGCCAATGCTGCTGGGGCACATCTCATCATATTGGCGATCCATCTGCCATGGGACACCTCTGCTCTGGGACCAGGTCCAGCTCATATCAGGTCTTGGTATGCCGGAACTCCCCTGTGTCAAAGAAATACTTGCCAGATCCCGCAATGTGCCTCTGTTTGTGCAGCTCACGACACCTCACGGAATGTCGCTGAGACAGGTACCCATGCGCCTACCTGTAGAGCCGGTCGTCGGACTCTTCTTGGACTTCCATCGGAGGATAAAGACCATTACGCTCCATATCTCTTCTTTAAACCTCCTCCCTCCGCACAACATGCACCAAAGTCAATCATTTCCGATCGTTGGACATCATCCTTGCGGATCCAAATGGCGAGCCAGATGTCACCTCCGTCCTCAGCATGTTCAACGATGCGCCATCCCTTCGTAGTGTATCTCTGATAGTCTACTGTTCCCCGGCGCAGTCATTTGTGCCCGCATTGCCGTGGACCCAGCTCACCGAGCTGCGACTGCACATGCCCATTAGTCTCCGCGACGCCCATGTTATCCTGACCCGATGTCAGAAACTCCAGATAGCTCGACTCTCCGACTGTACCAGGTCGGAGAATATTGAGCACGTCGAGGATGCAACTCGCTGATCTGCAGACCTTCGACTTTAGAACTGAAGGCGACGACGTCATACCAGACACATTTTTCGACGCGTTCTCGTTTCCAAATCTCCGCGCTCTGGTCATTCGCGCGGATTGCTGGTCGCCACGTATTCTACTGACCCTTCATGATCGTTCGCGGTTCCAGCTCCAAAGTCTCAAACTCGAAGGACTCCTTATCACCTCGCATGATGTCCTCGAATTCCTTAGGCTGCTCCCAACACTGCGAGACCTCGACCTCACCTTTTGCGGCAGCGACGACGAGCTTTTGAGGGCGTTTACATTCGACCCTCGTTCCACGTCCCATCTCCTAGCTCTTCCACATCTTCGAACTTTGTCGGTGCTCGAATTCACGGACCAGTTCGAAGGAACTTCGGTTGCCAGTATGGTCGAATCGCTCTGCCGGCACAGTGGACGTCCGAACAGTGCCTTCCCCGTTCTTGAAGCAGTCCACCTCCGATTATACGGCCTAAGATTTGACAGCGACATTGAGGGTCGCCTCGCAGTCGCATGCAGTACGGGCTTGGTTATCGACCATCAGGCACACCTGAGGGTGTAGTGGTGTTGGGTGTGTTGAAAACTCCATATTCTGGGTTGTTTTGATGTGATTATGCCCAGTCATCGTTGTTTCGAATGATCAGCGAACCCACAATTCAGTCGATTTATCTCTCGGTTTTTGATGAGAGGAAGAACCATGTTGAGAGCCAGGGTCTGCCAGGGTATCAATGGCGGAGGAGAGCTGATCTCCGTCGGCAGGTATCTAGGTAGTCTCAGTCCGAGTCATTTTTGTCCACCGCGTGAGATCAGACCCTGAGCGCCCCAGATTGACATGAACATGGAATTGAGATGGTATATACAGCTATCAAATACATGGGGATCTCGGTACAGCGTTCATTCTACACACCAACTACACACCGTTCATATGGAATCGGTCCATCTATCGCCAAGGAGACGCACAAAAGAGTATACTACAGTAATGTTCCTCTATCGGAGCACACACCCTCTACTGCACGCGTGCGCGAAAGCAACCCGAGCCACGCTACCACTGCGTCGATGTGGGCTGGAGTTTATTAACAAACAAACTTCGTTAGTGGTGTGCGACTGTGAATGAAAGCAAAGCACGTACGCCGCTTCCGGTAATCCTGCGCCCAGCAGAGCTGGATGAGCTGCCACACCGCGTCGGTGAGTTGCGGGCTCTGTTCCGCCGACGGCCGGGGCGGACGCTTGCCCTCGACGATGTGAACGACAATGGATGCGGTCCACGTGGTCGACGCGAAGGGGCGCGCGCGGGTGTGCATCTAGATTATTTCCATTTCCATTTTTCTTTCCATCAGGGACGATGTAATTGATTGGAAGAAGGCAAGAGAGCCGCACCTCGTACGAGAGCATGCCGAAGGAATATACGTCGCTCTCGGCCGTCATTGGGACCGTTGCATCCGGCGTGCCCATCGAGCCTGCTGCAGAAGACTCGGGTCGCAAAGTGGTGTCCATCAACTCCGGGGCCATCCATCTTGCGTCATCGACGCCGTGGAAGCCCCAGTCTGGCGGTTGCGGAATCGCTGCGACACCGATGTCGGTCAGGAGTGCGCAGCCCCGGGGGTTGACAAACACGGTTGACTGGAAATTACCATTCCATATTAAGGACGGAGTAAAAGAAGAAAAAAGAGAAGACTTACGCCTTTGAGATCTCCGTGGATGATTGGCGGATTCTGGCCGTGCAGGTAGCTTAACCCTGACGCCACGCCCTGCATCTGCGCAGCATCCTTTAATGTACACGATGATGCAATCTACGTGAGAAAACGTACGAGATAGGATACATCAGTTTCTGGATTCGCCGCCAGCACTTGATTGACTGTGCGATTTAATGGCACCACTAACGCAGGGAGATTTGAGATGTGCAGTGCCACCCCGAGAACGGGGGCGATATTCGGATGTTCGAGGGTTCGCCAGCGGTCGAGGTCACGGATCAGACGCTGATATATATGTAAATAATTAGAAGAACGCAATTATAGATGGTTACCTTCGTGAACAATATACGGGTTTGGTGCGGGACGACTGAGCCATGCCACCGCTTGAGGATCACACGCCGACCGCGATATTCGGCGCTCGATACGACGAAGACGTTGCCAGAGTTCTCCAGCTCTGTCTTCGTAAGTTCCCTTTCAGGTATGGCGTATTTCGAGCAGTGTTCTGCGAGATTTCGCGCCTTTGGAAGGTTAGGATTTTCTAACGGACGCGATTTGTTAGGTTGACTCACGTCGCAAGTCTTTTCCCAATGCATGGCGTATAATTTCCGCAGAGTGAAGTACCAGGAGATGAGGGTAATGAAAGTCAAGAGGGCATCGTATCTTGTCAAAGACATCCTTAAGTACTGCCACGCTTTGGCCACGCTACACGCCCACAGTTAATCTGAGTTGCCTAATCGAGTCACCTTGCGGTTAATGAGCGCCACAGCAGTTGCCGAGTCAATCGGGTATAATGTGTGGCAGTGAACTATAGACGCCGCAGTTGGCGGAGCTGTAGAAGTGGGTCTTTGAATCGAGTAGATCGGAGGTTGGGACGAACCTTTTATTGTGGGCCGCGAGATGGCTTATCCGACGGAGCTCGCCCAGCGCCACGGCACTAGCCCTAGGGGGACGAGCAAGGCCGACAACGGGTTTCAACTAATTTAGCGCTCCAGAGATTTGCATAACAAAGCGGTCCGCGCACCGCCGAATAAGAATGATAAGGGAAATGGACAATGGAGGGTCAAATCGCACATCTTTTGAAGTGGGCAGCTGTTCCCTGTCTCAGAGAAACGACTTCGGCGCAGACCAACATAGCCTCGAGAATACTGCTCCACGTGTCGCAAGTCGCACTGCCTCACGCTCTTGGTCTGTGGCATCCCTTTCTGGCCGATAATGGTTAAAACAATGCAGAATCTGAGCCAAAAGAAGACAAAGGAAGTAAGCAGTGCTGCCAGTGCTTTGAAGACTGGAATTGGATGGGAAGTTGTCAAAGGTGGCAAAGCCAAACGTCATGTGATGGACGCATAAATAAACCGCCCTTTATCCCCTTCGGGCGAGGCGGGCTTTGTGGGCTCCCGCGTCGCACCGCTCTTGACCGGAACCACCACAAGCTTTAACTTTGCAGGCGCGTGTAGTGCAAGTCTCGACTTGGACTCCCGTGAACTCGCGCCAGAAGTCGGTCACACTTTAGGCCTTGGATTCGAGCCACTGTGTCCCGTATCGGCTTTTCCAGAAACAGATTCCCCGCGTCTTTGTATTCAAGATGATGTGGGATTTCAGTGGCGGAGGCCACACCTCTACACCAAGTGTAGCGATACCAGTACCCTCGTAGGTCTCTTCAAATGTCTTCTGCGAAAGTGAACTTGACGCATGGTTAGGCTGACTGTGCCGTACGTTCCACTGGAGCTGATTCAGGATCCGAATCTTGGAATATTAACTCTCGGAATAGACATAGAGAGCATCACCATCGCTCTTCGAGTGTACCTGGACCGCCAACGCCCGGTTGGACTGCCTCGAGAGCGAACACCCCGATTCCGATGCCGGTTCCTACCTCATTTCTGTGAGTGCACCGGTTCCCATCCTTTTTTCGTGATAATTGAATCGTACCAGAAACTCGGATGCAGGGTGAGTTTGATTTCCCAGGAGGCGAGCAATTTTGACCGGCGTCCCCAGTGATTACAAATACGAACCTACTCCTCGCGGTGGATTTCTGCGTGTGTCGCCTCAGCCGGCGCGTCACCATCGCTCCCACAGTCCACGCCCTCCGCACCGCCATCACCACCATGCTCAGCCTGTGCCTTTGCCTGTCGTTCACCACCATGCCCCGCCAATGCCCGCCATCTCTCCGCACTTCATGTATTCAAAGTGCACAGGCCGCAGGCGCGCGCTTTGTGTAAGCTCCGAGTCAACGGCTTGGAACGGGCTCCGGTGCTGACACACATTCTTTAGATTGGCATCAACTACCGTGGACAGCCACATGAGCTGCGCGGGTGTATCAACGACGCCAAGCATGTCTTCAACTTCCTCGTCCGTGCGTTTTCCACTTCGAGGTTTTTGGGAATAATTAATATAATTATTGTGGGACAGGCCGCGGGGGTTACAAGGCAGAGGACATCGTTATGCTGACGGACGATAGCCCATACCCGCGTTCGCAGCCGACGCGCAAGAACATCATCGACGCGATGCACTGGCTTGTGCGCGACGCGCGGCCGCACGACGCGCTATTTTTTCACTGTGCGTTCTAATTTTATGTCTCAGGCGCCGGCTGACGCGGTGCGGATGTAGACTCCGGGCACGGCGGGCAGACGAAGGACCTTGACGGGGACGAGGTAGACGGGATGGACGAGGGTGAGCATGTCGATTCTCCGTACAGGTTCAATCTTACGTGTCTACACAGTGATCTATCCCTTGGACTATAAGCGCCATGGGCATATCGTGGACGATGTGCGTGCGCTCTATCTCTTTACCGTAATTGCTGATTTATTTCCGCCACACAGGAAATGCACGATATTATGGTGCGCATTCCTTGTGGCTACTAAACTTTCTACACCTGATGTACTGCGCAGGTGAAGCCGCTTCCCGCGGGCTGCCGGCTCACTGTACGTATATCTCCTCTCTCATCGGATACGTTCTAATTTTGCTCGCAGGCGATCTTTGACGTGCGCGTTTATTTCTGTCTTTCACTGCGGATCTAAGACGCTCATTATAGTCTTGCCATTCTGGAACCGTCCTCGGTAGGCAATTTTCTGCCTGCATTTTCATCGTCGTTCTGACGCGCGCGCTCGCAGACCTACCCTATATCGTGAGCTCCGCGTACTTGCCCAATTTTTATCATCGAGTAACGCTGCTTTGCAGTATAACCACCACGGTCGGCAGAAGGGACAGCACGTCAGCTCGCGCGCCCGTGCGCGGAAGGCTACGCCGGCGGACGTGATCTCGCTAGCGGGATGCAAGGACGGGCAGACGAGCGCGGACACGTTCGAGGGCGGGATGGCGGTCGGGGCGGCGAGTCATGTGCGTTTTGTCTACTCCCATCCTCTGCACCTATTTAACTAAGAAAAAAACGCTAGGCCTTCATCAAAGCGATCGAGATGCACCCTCGCCAGTCGTACCAGGAGTTCTTGCACAATGTTCGGTGCGCATCTTTTTCTCTTTACATTTCACCGGCAAGCGCATTCGCTCATTAAGGGAATGGACAGCATGATACTGAGCCCGAAGTACAAGCAGAAGCCGCAGCTCGGGAGCTCCCATCCCATTGTCAGTTTCACGATTTTTCTTGCTCTGTTTTTCTGATGCTGATGGATTGTGCGTGTAGGATACGTCGCTGAGATTTATTATGTGATGCTCTGGAACGTTGTATGTATGTGAATCAGGCGTTGTGTATGTATCTGGACCCTGCTTGGGATTGTGGGTTTGTGTATGTGTGTGTCGTTGATTTTTATTCTCTGACCCGCCTCTATTATCTTGTAACTCTCTGGACATCTTGTAGCTTATCCCTATTGTATGAACGTGTTTTTAATGTTTTATTTTTAATACCGCGGACTTTATCCACAACACTTGTTCTTGTCATTGAACTCGAATCTTTTGCCACTTGGATGCATATGGTTCGATTTTACGATCCTCCATTAAGTAATTGCCCACACAAACCAGCCATGTGGCTTGGGTGATCGAGTCGCATTGTCCGCAAGCGGAAATTTCGGATGGATACGCTCCTACCAAATGACTGTGGGTGCGACGCTTTGTGTTCAGTTGCATAAAGAGACATAGCCACAGGCACCGCCACCAGTTGCCCTTTCCTTACTGCCTTCATGTCTCGGAGACGCAAGCCCGCCCATAAGCCCGCCTTTCCTGCCCGCCTGGAGAAGGAGATATTTGAAACTACCGCATTCTTGTATCCGGAATCCATCCCAGTGCTTCTTCTAGTTGCACGGCGTGTAAAAAAATGGTGTGCCACCACGTTTTATTCTCGATGTTATTATTTTCAGGTATCTAACAACGCGAGTATCCAGGATATCACCCCTACGGTATCGAGTGATCTCTATATGCCTCCCCAAAGAGCGGGAAAATCTATATTTTCGCCACTCGTTGGGCGAGGTTTACAAGTTGATAAAGAAGAAGCCGGCGATCCTCCGTACCGATGTTCGCCATGTGGCCGTCAGGGATCGCCAATGGGCATGGGATCTAGCTCAAATCCTCCCTGAATTTCGCTCTGCCACCAACTTGCTCCTCTTCTTCGTCGGGCATAACGGCCTTCTGCGCCCTCTCAAAGCACTGCGGTTGCAGCGCCTGTACGTGTTCATGCAACTGCTGTTTCCTCCTCCCATCTTCAAGGACTTCGACCTCCCATTCTTTGCCAACATAACGCACTTCGATATCTGGTACTTCATTGGCGAACGCTGGTATTTTTGGTCCAAGCTGGCAAAGATGCCTCGGCTCACCCATCTGTCCTTCCACAATCACTGGCTCCCGAACGACGTTTTTCAGGGAGCGTTGGAGCACTGTAAATTACTCAAGGTGCTTGCGCTTGTCTACACGTGTCCGAAGGCTCTTCGTGCGGAGTCCCCAGACCGTGCGGAACTCGCCACCGATCCGCGATTTGTGATAATATTGGTGTCGGACTATCTGGGCGACTGGGAAACAGGTGCACGCGGAGGCGAGGATTATTGGGTCCGCGCGGAAGAATGGGTCCGGCAACGACGCTTGGGAGAAACAAGTAGTGAGTGATTCTGATTCGTGTTGGACTAGGGTCTCACTGTGAAATCGATCGTACTAGGCTATGTTTGTGATAGTGAGGCGTAGAGTTTCTACTGGTTTTTCGGTGAGTCAGTGTCATTTTCCAAGTGCAATCTCTAAATTAACTGCGTTCCTAGGGAGTTCCCATCCCTGCCTCATGCAAATGTCCTTACGATGAAATAAATGTATTCTACAATGTCGAGATTCGCTTCTGCACACTTGATACAGTCGCGAAGTTAGGGGCTTTCGGGCCGTACAGCCGGAATTGTGCTCCGATCAAATGGTTCCCACGCCAAGCCAACCACCTCGTCATTGGTGATCTCACTGCTCAGTGGTTCAATTTGATTCAATTTGGAGTTACCGTTTGCTTGGCGGAGGTATAAAAGCACTGGCCGACTGTCACCGCCAGAACACCCGCTCCCCGTCCGACTAAAAACCGAGCCGACAACAATTATGCCCTTGCAAAACTCAACGAAAGCGCCGCCGACTGATGCCGAGCGCAGAATGGGAGTGAGCAGTTGGGATGTTCCGTACGTGTTCAAATAATACTGTACCTGTTCGGTCTGCTGAATTTCTGCAGAGTTCTCTTTGGTATCATGTTTATCCTCGCGACTGCAGAACTTGGATTCAGTGTCGATACGTTTCAATACAAACATAAGACGCATTCATGGGACTCGAGTACAGAGAGATCGAGGTATGTAATCCGGTTGTTGTGCCCCATAAATATACTCAATAGTGGACACAGGATAGCATTCTTGATATTTTCCTCTGTGCGCACAATGGCGCTATCTTCCGGTATGTAGTATTCGGAACTACCATACAACTCCCTCTAACGATGAACACAGTCTACATTGGATTCCACTGTGCACGGAAAGTGTTCCATTCTATGTTCCACACGGTACGCTGCCGTTGCCAATAACTTCGCATTATCCTGATTCATGAACCAGATATTCGTGGTCCTATCGACCGTATTCTGGATAATCTCGGGCGTGCTCATCCACACGCTCTTTGGGCTTATCGAGTGCGGCGGCGTCGGGCAAGTTAAAGGCGGGCTAAACGAGTGCCACGAGCTGAAAATAATCGAGATTCTCAGCTGGGTGCTGGCTGGGATGAGCATCGTAAGCGCGGTGCCGGTGGTTATGCGCGCGATGGCCCAGCGGAAAAGGCAGATGGAGCGAAATGTGCACAACGAGAAGGGGACGGCGGTTTAAGCGGTTTAATACTTGCATTATTGTATACCTAGTCATTGTCAAGCAATCTCAGTGTTCTTGCCCACTGATTTTAGATTATGATCACGTGGTCAAAACGCGTAAGTTGGCACCACCAAACAAGGACAACTCAAGTGCGACGATGAAGAATATATTCAGAGTATTTATGTGGCAGCGAGACTACGAGAACTGCAAGTCATCTGACAATGCATTCAGTACGTCATCTGAGAATTGCACTACGGCTCACATTTGCAGTCACAAAAAATCATATTCTTTGGTCGTGTTGCAGCAACCTTCAAGTATAACAGCGCTAAGTTGCACACAAATGGGTCAACGCTCGAAGAATTTATGGATGGATTGGTTGCATACGTGAGCGATGCAAACGTTGAGACCTAAAAGCGGGCAGCAGTCCTTGGCCTCGTTGCATCTATATAGGACGTCTCCGCATTTTGGGTGTGGAGTAGCTATAGCAGAAATCACGGTGGTGCACGCGAGGATGAAGATTGCAAGAGCGCGGAAATGCATTGCGGGCAATGAGTTGAATTCTAGGCCCCGCGCGGTGGCTTTTATATTTCATTGCGCCAACGAGAATCGGAGCGATGGGCCGAAGAGAGTACCTAAGAAGATACATAGAAGTCCCTCTCAACAACGCATACCTGATCCACGAAGTCAATGATTTCAAGCGACAGGCATCGTTGCAGTTCTTGGACTAGACACGCGTTGCGAGGAATGTAGCAAACGGAAGTTGAATAACTGAAATGGGCTCTGGAAAATACATAAATTGAAATGGTGCCATTGGAAGTGTGCCTAGATTGGATTGCGAAAAAAAAAGCAGCTCTTTTACTATCATCATTTTCGTCGAGAAGAAATGCTTCAAGTCGCAGACCCAGGCGTTTATCGCACTCGACGACAAGCGCGTGTTTCGATGACTTCTCGAATCGACGAGCTGCCGACGTATCCCCACGCGATGCCTGGATATCCCCGATTCGAACCAGGCACTCTCCCCCCGCGTGGTTGATATTCATGAGGGTGAAACCAGGGCGCGACGTCAAAAATCATCGACGCGCTGTGTTTCCCCGCCCCGCGCGAGGAAGACATCCCCCCCAGCCAAAACGTTGCATATCGCTGAGCTGCGGTCACCTCGCGCTGCATCAGGACCACATCGCTGAGCTTCTGAACGCACATGATTTTCAACTCTGCAAAAGGCAAGGAGGTGAACGGTTGCAGATACAACTGGCATACGTCCGCAAATTCCCTCATCAATATTTTGCAGCGAAGGTCGCCCAACGTAATATCGCACGCAACCAGGCCAAAACGGCTGGTATGCCCCCTGAAAAGGGATCGCGCCAAATTCAGCGTCTTGCCCGCGGTGAAATGGTTTCCGGTCGCGATATCAATGAACGCGATATTGATTAATGCGTAGCCCTTCGAGATCTCTCGGTGGGAGAAGCCGGTGTGCATATCTTCCGGATCCGGCGTAGTCAACGACATGTTGAGCGACCGCGCAAGAGCGTAGTTCGTTTCGGGAGGCTGGTTTCCGCTTCTGTGTTGATGATGCGGCGAAACACCGAAACGCAATTCCCCAAGTCGAGTGCCAGGGCGAACTCGCCTTTGCATCCGCGCAGAGGCCAGCACCTCGAGAGTAATCGTCGATCATTTCAGGTACTGGCACGAACCCGCATTGCACCAACTTCGACTCAGAGACAGCCGTTTGCTGGAATATCGAAGAGCAGCACCGTAAAATGAAGATCTTCGATCTGTATTCGCCCAAGGTCCTGACTACGATATTAAGAAACTCCAGCCCTTCCAAGGATCCGAGCGTTGTGATGTATGCGAAACCAGTCATTTGATGATTTAATAGTAAGTTGAAACAAGCCGTTCGTGGTGCCATATCGAGGAAGTACAGCACAACGGCACGCATATTTCCCAGATCAGCCAATAATCTGTGGACATGGGGGCGCGAGAAACTCTGGCCAGATCTGCGAGGCGATAGAAGTGCTCTCGCAGCTCGTCGATGAGGGGAAACTTGGGCGAACCAATGCTCGAATTGGAGCGAGTACTTTGAGGCGGTGGTCGGAGACCTAGATGTGAAAGGGAGCAGCGGATGAGTCTCGATTGGCATTGCACCAGATCCGACAGCGGCAAATCCATCTGCCCCAAGTCGGTTTGATTCAGCCTGTCCGAGAGTAAAGCGAGGACGCTAATGTAAGGTGTGTAGATTACAGGGCACGGTCCGGTTAACAAACCTGAGAAGCTTGAGCGCATCCGGATTGGCTGTCAGTCGGGCACTTGAGATGGAGATCACGATGAATATGTCTAGTTTGGAGAGCTTGTCTGGGCCGTCGGAAAGCAGAGAGGTCGTTTCAGCATGCCACCTTCGGAATAGCTTGGCATCCTTCGAAGGAAGTGAGGTTCGCGATTAGAGGGATTGCTTGAGGAGACTGTGAGTGCAAGGACCTTATCCATCGTCTTATCGTTAATGACTTCGTCCGTAATATCCAAAAATATGCTCCTCGTAGCATCTGTACTGAGTGGTGTCAGCGGCGGTAGAAAGGGTCCCTTCCAGTCAATTTGATTGGGTGGTTCTCTGCCCTGCACTCTATTGTCTTGGATCATGGACGCAGCATATCGGATGGGTTGCGTACCAAACGTGACGAGGCTGCATTGTCCACTTGAACCACAATGCCATCAGTTCCCCGTGTCTTTGTCTGTATATGTGCGACGAAATTACAGAATGACGCGAGAGGTCTTCTCGAGGTAACTCGCCCCAAACTAGACTCGGTCCTCCTGCAATGCGGCTGTACAGTTTACAAACTGGGGCGAAATCTCAGTTTACTTTATGATTCGCTTGAACATGCCCAAGTCAGCTTGAGCTCGAACGCCTGTTACATAGGCATGAGCTTTCTGCAAGGTCCTGCGGACAATGTATTAGCCATGCATGAGAATAGCGCAAACCACGCACTCCGCAAACCAGGAGATGCTGTGGAGCATTGCTCAAGCTCGAAGTCAATGCATGCTGGTGGACGAAGAATTTCGCATTTTCTGAGCATTTTGGGCGAGAAAATTTGACCGTCACTGTCACCTAGCTCCCAATGTTCATTGTCCAAGGACCCGGAACCTGTCGCCTGGTCGGGTTAGTTACTTACTATGTTAGACGCTGGTAGACGCCAGTAAGCGCCGGTCGCCTTCACCACAAGAAGCAGTGATCCTGTCAAGCTGAAACGCGAAACATGAAGCAACTTCCTCCGTCCCCGGCGCAGCCCGAGGGCAGCCATCAAAATGAACCTCAAACGAGCCATTGTGGTTATGAACAACGTTTTGATGGTTTTATTTGCCCCGTTGGGCCTTTCGCAAACACAAACACTCCCACGCTGCAGGAATGACAGGCGCGAGAACTTAGGCTCCCACAATTTGGCTGTCCAACTTGTCGTTCTGTGTGTACGACAACCTCACACCAACCAGAGCGATGACGCCGGATGCTACATAACAGTCTGTTGACAGCCTGAGACTTGCGCACGACTCACCACTGGTTGTTCAAATTTGGTTCAGTTGCTTAGAAGTGTCTGTACCGGAAACACGACTTTGCGGCGTGGTCTCGTTCAAGGATATCTTCGCCTTCACAGAGGCATCCGTCATTCCCTCTGCAGGACGCTTTGTTCCGTTCCAAACCCTTTTGGTGCGAGGTTAAGACTCTTGGCAAATTACAAACTTAATGTCTCCACCTGCAGAATGCTACTAGTGGTTTCACATCCAGCATGCTCAAGAGCGTATTGCGGCCTGGGAACAACGCGTATTCCATGATACGATTTGCGCTGCTCTATTAACTCGTCGCTGGTGCAATCTCTTGTACCGGTCATGGATCCTCAGCCAACGCCCATTCCGTCCTCCGGCTCCAGGGTCCAATCTCCGCTTTCTCAGCTCCCAGAGCTCTCTCCGCAGCATTCGCATCATTCATCGAGGATCGGAGCCGCATGCATACCAGGCAGCATCCTCGACTCGTGCGAACAGCATGGTTGTTGCACATATTTAAGTCGACTGAATTCATTGTTCCCTCGCGTGCACGCCCGAGTCGATGCTGAGCGCCTCTCTATGTTTTCCGTCGCCCAACCCAAAAATCGCGCTGCGGCGCCAAAGGTGAGTGGTAGTTTCTCAATCGAGCTCAGGCTGACGCCGCCTTTCAGACTAATCCTAATATGCAGCAGCGGGGCATTGCTGTACGCGTTTTCAAAGGTCCTACCCTGTCGGGCTTCCCATACACTGCTACCGCCAAGTTTGACGTTGGGTATCGACCCACGGTAAACAACGACCCCAGGCAACAACAGAACTGGTATACGAGAACCGAACCCGCTCGGCAATCGTTGGTAATTTCCAGGGAGCCTCCAAAATCCTCTAGATTCGGGTCCTGGACCGAAAATCGCAACAGAGACCCTACGCGCCCCACCACTGCGCCTAATTATGCAGACTTCATCTATGAGCGCTCGCTCTCGTCTAAATCGGATATATATTCCAACTCTGAAAACGATACGTCTTCCACCACGACCTTTACACCCTCGTCTACTTTCTCTCCCGCCCTTTCGGCAGACAGCACCGTAACCTCAATGCCGTCCGAGGTTCCCTATCACTCTCCCACAACCACCGCGTCGACCATTACTCCTTCCTCTCCCCGCCATCCCTTCCCTCTCCACATCCCTGCCCTGGCCCAAGCACAGTCAGCCATTCGGGGTTTGTTTGTACATCCCAATGGCGACATTGGGCACTCCAATTCCTCCCCAACAACCGTCCCCGCCGCTCCTGTCGGGAGATCTGCAGATCTGCCAGTAGGCAGTCCACCGCGATTTTTCCCTCCTGATGCATCTGGACGGTCGCCCAGCCCAATGCGCATCCCATTATCCGAGTCTCCCCAGCCCGCGCCATTAACCCCCTCCGATTACTTTCCGCCGCCGCCATCCGAATACGAAGTCGGCGAAGCGGAGCGCCTGGCGCTGCTGAATGCACAGTACAATTCGGCCGCGTCTGCGTATTATCAGGCAGTCATGCGTGGGGGTGATAATTCACAGAGCCGGGATGCTGGAGCACGGGACAGGGACCAGTCTCCAGAGCGAGCAGCACAAATGGGATCTAGTTCTCGGAGCAATGCGTCCTCATCGTATCCAGGCGGGACCAGCGACTCCCAGAGCCGCCTTGTGTACGAATCGTCTAGCCTTGCTGAGAACCCCCCGACGCTCTTTAACATGACGACTGATGCTGTTCCGACACGCGTGTCCCCGACGGCACCTCCGCCTCGGATGGCGTACATCCCATCGGAGTCCTCTTCTATTACCGCAGTGGAACCGGAGGCTAGGTGGCGAGATTCTCAGGCGCTGAACGCCAGAAATGTTCCGGTATCGCAGTTGATTGAACTTCACAGTCCCAATCCAGGGGATCGCGAAAGAGCAGAGCGGGCTCGTGTGCTGAGCGATCCTGGAAGATACGAGGAATTACGTGGGTTGAACCTTCTATCTGAGCACCAGCGCGAGATGTACGTGAATGCTTTCGCACCGGGGACGCAGCCCAGAGGCTTTCAACTGCCTGAGGTTCCGTCGGTCGTGCGGTCAGACAGCGGCGGCGGCAGAACGCCACCCCTTCCCGAACGCACTCGTCGAGTTTCTGGTAATTTGTGGAGTTCACTTCAGCTGCCTGAACGGCCATCGCCATTGCAAGTGCCCTCTCGTCCGTCGAGTACACCGCCGTTGCCGCGCCTCGATATCTCCAGAATGCCCATGCCTGTTCCAACCCCGGAACATCGTACAGTGGATAATGCAGGTCGCCCACAGCCGTCCCCACCGCGTGGCGATGTCCCCGCAGCTCAACTGCAACCGCAATCGCAACCGCAGATGGCTCCGCCATTCAACTCCGCTCGCTCCCGCACACCGGTCGCAGGACCTCGCGTTCTTCCCGCAGAACCACAACGGCGGCGCTCAGACGGCGATCAGCCCATGAGCGCCTCCCCGAGCCTTTTGAAGCGTACAACTGCTATTTTCCAAAGACCGTCCAGTCCGGAAAATTCTGCTCCTCGCGAAGCACCTGACCCGCGTCCGACTCGGCCTGGCGCCCTACCCCTGGATCCTCAGCGTAGGAGATCTGACGGCTTCCAGTCCGTTGTCCCTCCGCGCCCACAGACGCCTGCTCAGGGCCAAGGTACCACGACCCCCCGCAACGTACGGTGGAACGAGAACCTCGTGTGTCCGTCACCGATTTTCCCGAACCAGCGGCGGAAGGGGTGGTTCAACCGGCGAGGGTGAGTTCGATTTTACGTTATTGTGCTGTGTATTAATCGGTTCTATGTAGGGACCAGTTGTGGACGAACGACGGTGCGTACAAGCCGCCGCCGCCCGGTCAGGAATTTCCTCCAGACCTCCGGGACTATCCGCTGTATGGCAGCGGCTGGATGAACGAGGAAGGTGTGCGCATCGATATGGGTCATCGTCTCATCCCAAAGGCGCCTCTTCGCTCTGCATTGAAGCAGACACAGCCGCGAGGGCAAATCATCCAAGTCGACAATGGCAACTAATAATAATCAAAGTATCTTTCTTTCTATCGAGATGACGTTCTTAAGTTATTTAACTTATCCATCTATAGCGCATGTAGCCGTAATATTTATCTAGAAGCGATTAATTTATGGAGGGCGCAACCAGCCAATATATATTTGCGCCTTGCCTGTGGTGGCTCCTGACTTCATTTCCAGAACCTAACTTGAACGGTGACCGACGACCGGATACAATATTAATGTGACGAATTTACACGACAGCGACGACAACTCATGCCATACCATACTTCACCTTCTTCTGCTGCTTTCTTACGTAGTTCTTTCAGCTTATGTTGTCTGTTTCTTTTGTTTGTCAAGCGTTGAAGAATAAATTTTCTTTTGCAAAAGATATTGACGATTGCCGACAATAGGGCTCCGTGCAGCCTCCGAGAAAATTTGGCAGATCCTGGGTAGACGCTGCCATGCTAGATAGGGGCTATCCCAATTTGGAACAAGCAACACAACGCTTCACGAAAAAACAGGTTTGCCGGTATTTTGTGTTCAAACACCTTGACATTCTCTCCTTCAATGTTTGAGGGCACACTTTGAAATTCGCATTGATCTGCTTCACATTGATCTGCTTCAGCTGACCACGCCAACGGCCGGCACCAGTTTCGTTTGTGAAGGTCCTGGAACGATCTGAGACCTATTTTAATTTTTTTACCCGACTGAGACTTCGTGTGGGATCGAGTGGATGGACCAAAAGAAACTTTGGGAAAGGCCGAGGTTGAAAATTTGTCTTCCTTTTGCATAGAACTCAGTGTGCATTGGCAAATGAAATCCCACGCATTTGAGGGATTTTTGCGGAATGGTCAAACGTGCAACCATGCCGAAATTAATCCACTCAGCTTGTGGAAATTTAGGAGATATAAAAGAATGCCATCTAGGTAGTCTGAGTAAATAAGCCGTTTTGGTTGTTGTTAGCCGGTCTTTCCGAGTCGAGTCGTCTCCAACACTAACGCGGAGTTTAGTATCAATTTTCGGGAGGCCTCCTCAAACTTTGAGCTACCTCGCGATCTGGAATGGAAACTACAAATTTTCCCTTCAAACAGACCATGCATATGCTTGCCAAACGCAAGAGAAAATTTGGAAAGTTTGCCGTTCGGCTTCATTTTCTGTGGTTGACACTTCCTTCTTTCCTTCTTTCCTGTGCGAAATCCCATGCAATCGCCGCATCTCGAAGTATTTTATTTTTGCACGTGAGATCTTCCAAAAGGCTCAGGCAGCGTGCTTTCCACGCTTGCCTTTTTCCATGTCATACCTACGACTCGACGAGGTCGAGAGAGTTGCCCGTGCAACAGTCACAGCGTTGTTGAGGCGGGGATTCGCACCTGCCTTGTGGCGGCATGGCATGTTCAATTTACGGAAACCCAAGAGTCCAAGTGTGCGTCCTCCCCATTTAATATTATTGGATGCACCGTCGAGATCCATACCCATCAGGATGTTGACATCGTTTGTCTGACGGACAAATACACTCAGGCGGAGCTCAAGCCATTCTCGTTGCCAACGATTCCAACTTCTACACCGTCGCGTCCAAAGATCCGTTCGCGACGTACCGCGTTCTCTGGCACCGCATCGGCTGCGCCGTTGCAAGGTGGACGTCCTCCTTCCGGGAATCATGAACATTCCTGCGGTTCCAATTCCCCGAATCACCTACAGAAGCCGCAGCGACCTGCCCTCATGCCGTTCCTGCCCTTGCTGCTCCTCAAATTGCAGGCGTGGATGGACCATCGAGAGCGGATAAATTCTACCTCAGGGACAAGCAGCATGTTGACGTCCGGGACATTGGCGAATTGCTCGAGCTAGCGGTGTCGAAATACAACGTTGACTTGAAGCAAGATGGAAAGTGGCTCCCGGAATCGTTCCTCAGGGCGGCAGCGAAGCGGGTGAAGGCGTATGTCCAGAGTTTCCCAGATTCAGCGGAGCCGTGGAGGGATATCGGTTTCATTGTGTGATTATGTGTCCATACCAAACGATTTCGGAATTGGGTTTTTGGTGTACAATAGGAACATTTCGACATGTATTTTATTATCAGGAGTTGGGAGAATTGAATCTTACTTGAATCTTTCTGCGCAAAGATGACATCGGGACTTCAATCATCCTCCTTGCTCCATGCCTCTCCCATCCAATTCCACTTAAGTCCCAGAACGCTCCTTCTCCCGTGAGCAACCCAGCCTACCGCGTCTGACACAACCGCAACGCGAATAAAATAGTACCATCCAACGTCGCAGCGCCTTGTGTGTTTCCTTTCCGGCACTGTCAACGCGCCAACGACAGCCCGGCGGGTGTACTTCCATATGCTGGCAGTAGAACAGCATGCGGATGGAC
>JARJLF010002836.1:0-28001 GCA_029378395.1 Mycena leptocephala
GATGGGCGGCGTCGAGGGCCTCCATCTCGCTCAAGGCCTGAGCAAGTTCTGCGGCCAAGACCTCGGCGGACCGAATTTTCTCCTTCTCGGCCGCAAGATTGGCCGCCACCCAGCTCATCACTTCCTCCCGGCGCTGTTCAAGCGCCTTGCGCGCCCTTTCGTCGCGCTCGAGTTCCTCGGCCTCCTCCTGTGCCTGCGTCATCTTCCCTTTTCCCTTGTCTTTTCCGCTGCCTCCCCCGGCACCTTCTTCCCCGGGCCGCCTCTCATCTCCACCATTTCCTCCGTTGCCGTCGTTCCCGTGCGATCCGAGGTTGGTGGCGGCGGCGTCCATGGTTGTGTCGGGTGAGATGGTGGTGGTAAGAGAGAAGATGAAAATTTTCACTTACGGCATGATCGATCAATTGCATAAGCGATCGATTTTCGGGCCGCCGGGCCGGTGGCCCGTCACGCTGTCTTTTTTCACGTCACTCAGACGACAAAATTTTACCCATATTCTTTTTTCACATTTCCTTCATCCACCATGCAGAATTCCACCACATTACGCAACCGGTCTTAGACCGGTATCTTGGTGTTCCTCGGGGCGAGGAACCCAAGAGGGGGATACTGTTATATCCGTGCACACACAACCCCGGCCCTCGGCCGGTATTCTTCCCTTCGGCCGGACTCGACCGGCCGTCCTTCCGGACTTCTGGCAACCGGTCGACCCGGTTGCCGCTTGGAACGGGTTTTTACGCAATGAAGGATTACTGAGTGTTTCCCGTTTATCCGTATGTCCATACGATTCCAACTTCCAGTTTTAGATGTCGCTTTGTCCGACTCAAACTTCTATCTCCTAATTTGGACTTTGCTTTGATACTACTACTTATAGTAGTGACACGTATGTCTACGTATTTAAGCCCTATGTACTATGCTGTATTCTTCAGTTTGATAATTAACGTGCTTAGCCTCCTATCCTGTGCTTGGCTCCTTGAGTCCTCTCGTCCGGACTTCATCCGGACGTCTATCTCTCATTCTCTCCGCTCGATTGGCCAGATAGTAACGCTCACCCTATACACCTCTTTTGTGGTGCTTGCGTCTTCCCTAGGCCGACCGGTCATCTTGTTATCGTCCGGTACTTCCTTCCGGTAACCGGCTTCCGAACGACCGGCCGGCATCCGGTCATCCGACCTCGACTCAGGATATAACAGGTATCTTGGTTGGTGATCAAGTTTTCGTCTCCACCAAATACATCAACACCACTCAGCCGACAAAGAAGTTCACCGAAACTTTCCTTGGTTTGTATGAAGTTATCGGAAAACTATCGGCTGCGTCTTATCAGGTACGATTACCTAAATCGCTCTCCCAAGTTCATCCTGTTTTCCATGTTTCTCAACTCAAATCCCATTTTCTGAACCCATTCCCCGGTCGTGAGGAACCACCTCCAGCCGCTGTGGAAATCATTGATGGTGACGAACACTTCGAGATCAAGCAAATTGTCGACTCGAAGCTCGACCGGCGCTACCGGACGAAACTCCGGTATCTTGTTGAGTCGCTCGGTTACGAAAATACCAATGAACAGTTTAGTTGGGTTAGTGCAGACGACATTGACGTGGCCAAACACATTGACAACTTCCACCGACGTTTTACGAACAAACCCGGTCCAGATTATTGACCTCACTCAAATTCACACCAAATAAACGGTGATCCAGACTCAGCCGGTTCTGTTTCGCATTTATATCTACATTTTATATTACTGAAAAAAATCTCAAGAAAAATATCGTAATTGTATATATCTACGAGTCCGGCGCATTTTCATCTCCATCCTTGGTGTCCGGCTCCTCCCCCTTCCCTTTCTCGTCGGCCGGCATCTCGTTGTCCGAGTCGAGGATCTCGATCACTTCTTTTCCTGCTTCATTCTTATGGGTGGTGATCTTCAGTTCCTTGAGGGTATCATCGTCCCACGGTTTAATGACCAGTGGCAGAACCGGCTCAACTGGTTCTGGTTTTGGTTCGACCTCCGCTTCACCTTCCTCCTTGGTCGCCACCGGCTGCATTTCTTCTTCAGCCAGTGCACCCTTGATAACCGGCTGAGCCGGCTCGCTGGGCAGGACTTCCACAACCTTATATCGCACCCGGTTGACATTATCTGCAACCTCCTCCACCTTGACCAGTGCCTCAGCCGGCTTTGCATTCGCTGCTGGATCGCCCGACGGTGTGAGGCTGGTGCTTGTGCTACGCCCTGCACACCGCCTCACGGCCCCTTCAACCGAGCCCTGGACGAGAACGTACGAGGCGCCCGTTCATCCAAATCGGGAATCAAAGTTACCAAATCCGGATTCTCATCAAACGCACGCAGCCTACGGTCCCCATCCAACCTTCCACATCGCTCGTACCACCCGCCCGACCCTCGATGGACGCCCCCATCACCCGAACTCCACCCTTGCACGACTCGCACCTCACTTACGAGCACGGCACCACGCGCTACGGCCCACGAGAGTGGTACGAACCAGCCAATAGCGGGCATCCTGGGCTTCGTATCCTCTTCCCACACCCGAGAAGTCACCAACACTCGAACGCAAGCCTCGTCCGATCCAGTTTCCATCCTTCCAAACCACTCAAAACCTACTCAGATGCGTCCGGACGCGTCCCCCCGACCAATAACTGACCTTTTATGGCCCAGGAATCCGCTCTGCTATGGAACGGGTCCTGCGCCCGTACCAATTTGCATTGTACACTCCGCCCGTTCGCGGAAACAAACCCCAAAATACGAACGTAAGCCTCGCCCGCGGCCCCAAATATTGAACGCACCCTACGTACGTTCCTGCGCAAGCACCCTCAAACTGGAACCGAACGAGTGGGCATCAAGGGGACGGTCGAGAGGCGAAAAGGTATAAAAGGATAGCAGAAAAGGGTGTTGTAGTCAGTCAATTCTTGGAGCTTAGTTCTCCCCCACCACCTGTACCCCCACCTGTGCAACTAAGTCTCGCTCACACCGAGTTGACCACATCCTCACTTGCCTCTAGCAGGGCATTTCACTCTCACACCCCCTTTCGCAAGGTCCCAACTCATCGGACCCCAAGTCATATCATCGGGCTTCCCCGTAATAGGATCACCAACTTCGTGAGCTTCACGCTTTGTAGAAGTCGGCCTGGGCAAAGCCATATTGGTTTAAATCGTCGTCTGCCACCCAGCGTCACGACCGGACGTCCCATACGTTCGACTGACCAGCACCAGCCGGCGTCGCTGTCACTTGCTTTATAACCGTAAAACATTGTATTAAGCCTTCCACCTTCGTTGGGAACACTGGGGAAACACGAGGGAAGGATTGCAGCATAGGCATCGGATTTTACAGGAAACAACGCGTCGTTCGCTCGAGCTTGTGACCTAGGACAGGTAACTATCACCCCCACACCCGTTTACAGCTAACAGCAGGTACCCCCAACACGAAACCACGGAACGGACGCCTCGTGCGATCCCGTGCAACACTCTCATTCGGACAACGCACACGTCCCAATCCTACATCCCCACTATCCTCCAACGTTAATTAACCCCTAGAGGCCGAACGGGCTGTCTATTTGATAAAACAAATTCTCATAGCGGCACCGCGGTCCTTATCACAACGGACTGGCCACGTCCTCGATTTCCATCTTCCCTGGCATCTTTTCCTTCTCTTCGGTTGTCAACCTGGACGGACTGGCTACACCCTCGACCTCAGACAAAGGCGAGCTCCCTATCTGGTATTCATCGGGCCAACCCGCGTTGGAGAAATCCACCACGGGAACCGAGACCCAGGAGCTCAACCGGTCACAAACCGGCACGTCTGTGTCCACGTCCATCTGTTATATCCGTGCACAGAAATTCGAAACTTTTCCAAAACACTTCTTGCAGGCTTCACTCCGATCGCATCTGGTCGATCCTTATCTGGCTCCCATGACCTCGTTGTCTTGTTCTCACGACCCACTACATCTCGGGTCTCGGGTTTTCACGCAATGAAGGATTACTGAGTGTTTCCCGTTTCCTTTTATTTTCCTATCCAGTTCGCATCCTCGGTCTGGCTGTATTGCCTCCCCTCGGTCAATGTTGTCAAGTGTAAAATTTGTTTTACAAGAGGTCCGCGTATGTGACTTTAATAGGATGTTTCTCTCAAGAACGATATTCAATGTTAAGAGGGGGTTTCTAAGGAACTGGGAAGGGTTCGATAGAAAGAGAAAGGGGAGGATGAAATAAGTAAATATAAAATTACTCACTTCAAGGAAGGAATACTCGGAAAGTTACTTCAGAACGCTTTGGTGGTTCAGCAAGTAACGGCGGCGGCGGGATACAGAATTGACTTAGCACGCTTTGTATGCTACAGTCAAGGGGCGGCAGAATGGAATTGACTTAGCACGCTCTGTATGCTACAGTCAAGGGACGGAGGAACAGGGTTTTGATCTAGCACGTTCGGTATGCTACGATCACAAACAACAGCGGAGGAGCAGAAAGACTTAACACGTTTCGGTATGCTACAGTCAAACAGCGGCAGAACAAAGCAGATAAACTTAGCAAGTACGAATTGCTACAGCTAATCAGCGGCGGAACAAACAGAAAAGACTTAGCAAGTAGAGATTGCTACAGTCAGGCAGCGGCAGAGAGAGAACAACTAAACTAACTTCCTAAGACGGCTAGGCAGCTAATCACACAGAATCAAACTTTAGACGAATACAGCTAAGAACAGGTTGATTAGGTTCCATCATACAAAAGTAGCTACTTATATACTAATTCTATTATGACTCATGATGGGAGTCATCCCAAAAACCTGACTCATTCTGACTATTTCTGAGTCTTTCCAAACATGAGTCATTTTTATATGACTCCAGTCCTGTGACTCTATATTCTTTATTTCTTTAGGTTCCATGAGTGTGAGTCATTTTGTTATGACTCACACTTATGACTCAATTCCTAACAATAATAATTAAATCTAAAAATCAATGCATTTACCTTATGTCTCCAAACATTTTGGAGGCATGACAATGTCCGGCCATTCCCAATCACGTCCGGGATTACCGGGTGTACCGGTTGATGCTTATGTCAGCACCCGGCACTCAGCCGGATCTATGTGTCTTATCCATTCTCCATTATCTTCACATCGAGTTCGCCTCTCGGTCGGCTGTATATCCTCCTGTTGATTCCCGTCCAGCCATTCCCAGACTCTCCGACCCACGTCCGGTCATCCCTGGATCCGTCCGGGACTACTTGATGTACCGGCTACTTATTATGTCAGCATCCGGTACTTGGCCGGGTTGTTGAGTGTTACTCATTCATATTATCTTCATATTACTCACTCCCTCGTTCTGGCCGTATCTGGCCTTATCTTGCCTTTCCCTTCCTCTCGCTTGCCTTCTGCTTGCCTCTGGGACCGTCCAGTCATACCGGCTCCGGATTACGTCATCACCCGGTACTCTATTCCCTATCTGGTCCCATCCCAACTTCCCACGGTACCATTCATTATTGGTATCTCACCTATGCTCATCCCTCTTGTCTTCTGACACTGTGCGAGTTGCCTTGCGTGTCTGGTTCAACTTCCGGTCACACTGGTCACATGTGACCGGTCCAAAGCTGGCTCTGATGCCGGGTCATCGGTATCTTATGTCATTATGCTTCTCTATCCATTTCTGTTCATTCCTTTGTCTATATGATTCCATATGCTCACTTATTCCATATCTAGACTTTACTTTGTTCCTCTCGTACTTCTATTCCCTTTTCGGGATGTTACTTTGACATTACTTTATTAGGAATACAACATGTATACTTACGTATATAAACCCTATGTACTTCGTTGTATTCTCTATCCTGAAAATTAATGTTATTCCATGTTTTCTGTCATGGACTGATTCCACCCTTTTCCACCTTGTCTTGGTTTCGATTCTGGAGGTTGTCGTCTTCACCTCTGGACTATTCCCACGCTTCGTCCGGCCCACCCGGCTCCCCACCGGTCACCATCCGGGTCCGGACTCTCTCGTGGTCTTTGTGACGACTCCCTGTTCATCTATGTTGTTGCTCTTTCATCCGATACACTCCCAGCCTTCGTCCGGTCCTCTACCGGTTTCCCTCGCATATATTCCCATGCTATACCGGCTCCGACCCGGTCTGCCTCTTTCCGGCCATCGCCAGTCATCGCCTTGATGTATTCGATTCAGGCTATCTTTTGCTGTTATGCCTTTTCCGAACTCATTCTACATTCTCGTTCGGCTTCCTAGGCTTTTAGCTCTTGCAGTATCTCGTGGCCCGAGGCTAGTCAGTCGCTCACCCTTCTGAGCTGTGGTGTTGCGAGAATGGCCGACTCCATGACGTCCGGTCACCTTCCGGTTCCTGGCCTGGTCCGGTTCCGGTCTTTGACCGGGCTTCGTCCCCTTCGTGGCTCAGGATATAACACCATCTCATCTTCAACCACCTTTCTCTGCATCCAGCGCCTTTTCCGGCTTGTTCCCTCCTCCCGGTCATCATCTGAGTTATCGCCCTCGGTTTTTTGTTTTGCAGCCGCGTGTTTCTTGGCCTGGAAATTGTCGTAGGTGTCTGGGTCGGGATGCTCTCTGACAGGCGGATAGGCTGCTATCTGCTGCTGCAAGAAAGCGACAGCATCCGGAAATGCCAGCTGGATGATTTCCAGCAGGGTTTCTACTCTGGCATGAGTGAACCACGTGGCAGCCTGTGCTTCTGCTTCCCTCCTCGCACTCTGGCGAGCGCCTCACTCCAACCAGACAATCTGGTCCCTCAACTCGTCAATTCTCGTCGCTGGCCACTCATACCCATCATTTGCACGATGGGCCAAACGACCGGTCCGACGATGGACGACCCGGGACCCTGACCGAACACGGCCGGTCGTCTGGTCGCCCCTCGACCGCCCTTCCTTTGCTTTCTTGGCCTCCCGACGTTTGTTTAAGCAGTGTTCCTCACCGGTATTCATGCACCGGATTTTCTTGACCCGGCACCGTTTGCACGACTGGTGTGGCAGATCGGCGACACAACACAGCTGGTGCTTCTCGCATTCTTTGCAAGCTTAAATCAAAATAAAACTAATACCGGTCGTGAACCGGTCACTGCGACGCACTTTCCCTCTCCTCATCCTCTGAATACACCGCCTTCGGATCCCTTTCACTCGGGTCTTCTGACACTGGGTCGTCCTTGTCCCCAACCGGGCCCGAAGCGGTCAGTGACTGGTGGAAATGGACCAGTTCAGGAGAAATCCCCCAGGCGAAACGGGGGTCCGCTGCATCGAGCTCCTCCCTCTCGCTGAGCACTTGCGCCATTTCCGTAGCCAAGACCTCTGAGCTCCGGATTTTCTCCCTCTCAGCTGCTAAATTGGCTGCCATCCGACCCATCACTTCCTCCTGGCGCTGTTCGAGTGCCTTGTGCGCCCTTTCTTCACACCCGCGCTCCTCAGCCACTTCCTGCGCCTCTGTCATCTTCCCCTTGCCTTTATGCTTCCCGCCACTTCCCCCAGCTCCTTCCTCCCTGGGCCGCCTCTCGTCTCCACCACTGCCTTCACCGGCGTTGTTGGTGTTCGATCCGAGGTTGGTAGGGGCGGTGTCCATGGTATTGTCGGGCGAGATTGTGGTGGCAAGAAAGAAGATGAAATTTTCACTTACAGCATGATCAATCAATTGCATAAGCGATTGATTTTCGGGCCGCTGGCCTACTCAGGCAACAAATTTTTATCCATATTCTTTTTTCACATTTCCTTCATCCACCATGCAGAATTCCACCGCATTACGCAACTGGTCTGCGACCGGTATCTTGGTGTTCCTCAGGGCGAGGAACCCAAGAGGGGGATACTGTTATATCTGTGCACATACACCTAGCTCTCAGCCGGTCTTCTTACCATCGGCCAGGTTTGACCGGCCGCTCTTCCGGTTTCCGGCAACCGGTCCAACCGGTTGCTGCTCAGAACAGGTTTTTACACAATGAAGGATTACTGAGTGTTTCCCGTTTATCTGTATGTCCACACAATTCCAACTTCCAGTTTTAGATGTCCCTTTGTCCAACTCGAACTTCTATCGCCTAATTTGGACCTTGCTTTGACATTACTACTTATAGTAGTGACATGTATGTCTACGTATAAAAGCCCTATGTACTATGCTGTATTCTTCAGTTTGATAATTAACGTGCTTAGCCTCTTATCCTTTGCTTGGCTCCTTGAGTCGTCTCGTCTGGACTTCATCCAGACGTCTATCTCTTATCCTCTCTGCTCGATTGGCCAGATAGCTGCGCTCACCCTATATGTCACTCTTGTGGTGCTTGCGTCTTTCCTAGGCTGACCAGTCATCTTGTCATCTTCCAGTACTTCCTTCTGGTAACCCGCTTCCAAACGACCGGCCGGCATCCAGTTATCCGACCTTGACTCGGGATATAACAGAATGGCTTCAGATCCCGTTCCTGCCCGGATCACACCCAAAACACTGGCAGCACTTTTGAAACGAAAAGTGCTACACTACATCAGCTGTACCGGCGACCAGAGCTGGAAAGACACGGGTCCACGAGCGAGGCACAAGCAGGGGACACACGGTTTCCTGCTTGAGACCGGGCCATGAACACCGCAACAGAAGGAGCAGACAAACAGAGTCAAACTCTGTTCGTTTCACTCTCGACATTAACTTCTGTCTATCGCTGGCCACAGGTCTTCCCTGCGGAAAAATCTCCACCCTCCACGTCCCTCTTCAGTAGTTGTCATCCATTTTTTTGTGTGTTCATCAGTCACCTGAAAGGTCTGCCAGAGCTATGCCGGCTGGGTTGTCCCAGCGGCACGCACATTGCTCCGGCAGAACGACTTCAGATCCCGTTCCTGCCCAGATCACACCCAAAACACTGGCAGCACTTTCGAAACGAAAAGTGCTACACTACATCAGCCGTACAGGCAACCAGAGCTAGAAACTAGATATTTCAGTAAAAGTATGTTAAGAAAGGAATGGCTATCATATCTACCTTGTGCTTTTGGTAAAACTCTACAGGCTGTCTGTTCAGTAATGGTTATTGTCTGAATTCATACAACTACTCACCTTATCCAAATCTACTTGATGCTAGTCTTCAACCTCAGCAATTGCTGAGGTTAAGAACTCCCTTTATGCTGGATCAATGAACTTTGTCCTGTCAGGGAAAAGTTACGCAATACTAAGTATTGCTCTCCTTTGCCTTTTCCCTTGTCCAGGACCTGTTCCCTTGTTGAATTGTGGTTATGGAATAACCTGGCTGACATTGGAATGATCTGCCATGGAAAGTTGAAAAGAGGTTCGTAAATGCTGAATCATGACATTCTAAACAAAAGCAGAATGACCAGCCAAGGTACCAGGGATGCCTAGAGGGCCTTGATCATTAATTACTTATTTTTCTGTAACCATGCAGTAATTATGGTATGATGTTTGATAAGTACTGATTGATTTATGAGTTTGAAACCTAGTTTCATAGCCAGTACCAGGAACAAGCCAAAAAAAGTTCCAAGTTTTTCACCTACTTTTTCAGCAGAAAAAAATAAGCAGTGTAATGTTTTTCACCAATATTACCACTGATTGCTTAATTAGTGCAAACTGCCACCTTGGGTATTCGCTCGCTTAGCACAGTGGTAGTGCATTGTACTTATGTGGAAACCTAGAGATGCAAGGGTCCTGAGTTCGACCCTCAGAGTGAGCATTTTGTTCTTTTTTTTTTGCTTTCCCGGGCCGTCGGACCGAAATGTTCCGCCAACTTTCAAACCAATAAATAGGCGCCTCTGAAAACTCGGCGCGATCTCGAAGGATACCTCGATTAGTGTTGTCGAAGAGGCAATCCAATAACTAAAAATTGGAGTATATATACCACGCTCACATCGCAAGATAGCTAGCAATACATACAAGCAAAAAAAAAAGTACACATGCTGCACATCGTTTTATTTTGTCCAAGCCAGTGCTATGACTCTCCCACCTCACCCCCAGACCCCTCTACTTTGGCCTTTTTTGCGGTCGCAATAACTGGGGGCGCACCCTTGCCGCGTACTCCGACATCTGGGCCGCCGTCGGGCTCCACGGCACGCTTCCGTTTCTCCCCTGTCGCGGCGTCGTCCCCGCCTGCCTCCGCGCCCCGTCCTTCCCCTCTGTCCCGACCACCTCCTCGCCCTCTTCCTCCGCCGCGTCCCCCACGCCCGCGTCCTCCGCCACGCCCGCCATCTCGGTCCCGCCCGCCACGCCCACCCCCTCCGCGTCCGCCCCTCCCTCCTCCACGCCCGCCGCCGCGACCAAAACGACTGGATCCCGTGGCCTGTTCCAGCGCGGCGCGTGCAGCGCTCCGGGCACGTTCAATTTGGAATTGTTTTTCTTCGTCCTCTGAGTATCCTTTAGATCGGCCACAAAACCATTGAAACAAGCAGACTGACCTCCGGCAAGACTCCACGCAACTTCATTGTCACCGAGCTTGGGCAGTGTGTCCTTGACGAATTGAATCTCCTCTTCTGACAGGGCCTTGTGGAAACCGAGAAGACCCCAGGATGTCCCCGGGCCGTGCTTGATAAATGGCGGACGCCCAAACTTTTCTTTCAGCGGATTCTAACAACGGGTCAGCACAAATACCGCGCGGTGCGAGAGAGATGTACCTTGATATCGTTAAAAAAGACCTTTCCGTCGGCGTCAATGCCCTCAAACCGTAACGTCGCGCCCTTGGTGAACGGAATATCCTCTTCCTTTACCTCGCCTACCCCGCCCTCTCCCCGCTGAATAGGAATCGTGCTTCCCATAAACTCGAGGAAGACTTCCTTTTCTTCAGCTTTTTGGAGCTTTTCGGGCATTTTGCCCGTAGCCATGTCGCGGAAGGCGTCAAATTTACGGCCCGAGGAATACATATTTTTACGCGTGTCGGCGGCTTTGCCTGAGAGACCTTTTTCGCGGATTTTCATGGCGCAGTAGTCCTCCTTGGACATGACCAGGAGCGGAGAGCCCTCGAAAGTGGGCGCAGGGTCGGCGGACACAAAGGCGAGGGCCGTGGCGTGGGAGGTGAATTCCGCAAAAACGGACAGCTGAATAATAATGGATGTGCATACACCAAGACTGGTAGCTAAACAAACACACTTTGAATTTTTTGTCCCCGTCGCGCCGCATGCGTACTGCGTTGGTAGGACCGTACTGCTCGAAGAATGCCTCGAGGCGGGCTTGTAGGGTTCCGTTCTCCGGGGGGAAGCCTTTCTTTTCACGGAAACGCTTATGAGCACGCGCCCACCAGACGGGAAAGCGGACTGACGGCATATACACTGCGTTCAAACTGGTCTTTGGGCTCCTGGACTTCGGTTGTCCGGCGCACATGGACGCCCTCGGAATCGACCTCTAGTTGTGTGCTTTGCTCGCGCAGGGCGCGCGTAACCCATTGGTTTCCGAGGGATGAAAAATCGCGCATGCGCTTGAACGACGCAACAGTGGAGATGGGGACCCAGTGTTCCGGCGTTTTCGTGTGCAGCGTCCACATGAATCTGCGAGAGCTAAGCACGAGCTTACATCGGGGGACGACGACTCGACCTACTTGTCGTATGGCAAGTTCGAATCCGCAAAGTAAAACTCAACTAGAGACATAGGATCAGCAGGCAGTGTATTGAGTGATGTACACTGGACGAACTCTGCCTGGCAGCCTTTTGCATAGTAGCCGGGTCTTCAGGATCCAAAACCGAAGAGGCTGCTGGGGCTGGTTTCGCGGCCTCTGGGGCGGGCATCGCGACGTCCTCGGTGGTGGTGGTAGAGCTTGCGTCGGCCATGGATGTTGAGAGCAAGAGCAAGTTCAAGTTGAGTAGAAACTAGTCAGAAAAATTCGAACAAACAAACACCTAAATATATATAAAGTACCCTGCCGATGGTTTGGATTTGCTGTTTTTTTTTTTGCATTGGCCACAATCCAGCCTCCCTCGTCCCCCATGCGTCCGCCAGACAAGCACGTAGATATGCAAATTGATATATAAAAAATGTGTACAGCAAAACAAAGAGTGAATACAGAATGTAGTGGGTAGAATATACGGTAAGTAAGTAGCTGCACTGAGATCGAGCACGACTAGCGAATCAACCGACCATAGTCCAAACGACTCTCCGCCCCTCGTTCCCCCACCTCCCGCTTCGGAAACGCGTTCCAAAACCGCAGTGTTTCGTCGCCGGCCCCCGTCACAATCGTCTCCCCGTCGGGGCTCATTGCGAGGTACAGCACCCGGTTGGTGTGCCCAGTGAGCGACGCCACCATGTTGAGAGTGGGGTACTTCCAGATACATATCTGATTCTGGGCGGTGGTGGACGAGAAGCCGTGGGTCGAGACGAGTTCGTGCGACGTCAGAGACCAGATCAGGTTGCACACCTGCAACAGTCAAGTTGGCGTCAAGACAAAAGCTGCAAATCCTTACCTGGCTCCCCGTGTCGAGCTCGTTGAGCATGGTACCACTGATCGTGTTCCAGAACCGAATGTGCTTGTCCTGAGTGCCGCCGCCTGTAGCCAGCACTCCCGAAACATGGGGGTCCCAGGCAAGAGCCTTGACGGCGGCAGTGTGCTCGTGAAACTTCCAAAGCGGTGCATCCCCTCCTGCGTCCTCCGTCCCGCTTCCCGACCCCCCTCCACTGCCACTCGCACCGGGTGTGCCACCAACGCTGCGAGCAGCACCGCCGGCGTTGTTGCTCCGTCTCGACCCCCGCAGATCCCATATGCAGACCTTGTTGTCGTTACCCCCGCTCGCCAGGTTAGCGGCGGCAACCCCGCCGTCTCCACTCCATTTCAAACCGCAGACTTCTTGGCGGTGGCCGGAGCATCGCTTGAACGGGCGTGAGGTCGCCTCGCGGACATCGCGGTGGTGCACCATGCGATCACGCGAACCGGAGGAGAGAACGTGGGCGTTCCATGCGATGGCGCCGATGCGCTGAGAGTGGGCTTGCTGATAGGTGCGCTGGAGGGTGAGCCGGTTGGCGTCGTAGACGTGCAGACGACCCGAGATGGTTCCCACAGCGAGTGTAGAGCCCTGGATAGCCAGTTAAACATTAAAAATTCAAGGGATGACGAGAAAACGTGCCTTTTGAACCCAGGACACGGAGCTGATAGAGTCGTTGCTGTCGGAGAGGTCGCAGAGGCGGTTAACGGCTGCGTTGTGTGCGGTCCAGAGATAAACGCAGCTGCCGAGGCCGACGCCGAGGACGTTTGTACTAGACCAATCGACGAGGTTAAGATAAAAGTCTTCTGCAAGTTCTGGGGCGTCGAGGACGCGATAGGGCGTCTTACAGACGTTGCGGAGCTGGCGGCGGGGGCTCTCAAGGAGCTGTCGGCTCTCTGCGCGGACAGGACTCATGGAGTATGCAGAATCGGTGGTTGTATCGAGGCGACGGGTGGGGGTGGAGGGAGCGGAGGTGGAGGGCGAGTGGTAGGCAAAGAGGCGGCGACGGGTGGGTGTGGACGGGGGTGCACTTGTCGAGGCAAGCGGCGGCGGGGGACGCGTGGGCGACGTGGGACGATTGTGTTCTGGCGGAGTGACCTCTGTATGCAATATGGAGTTGAAGAGGGCATTTGCCTGCTCTGAAACGAACGGTGAGATAAACGGGGACCCTTTTGGTGGCAAAACATACCCTTGAGAGCGTCGGACTCGGATGGAATTATTCTAGACTTTTTTGAGGGGGTAGAGGGCCCTGCATCGTCCTTGAGGTTGTATGAAGTGCGCATATCGCCCGCGTCGCGTGTGGGGATGAAACGATCGCCATAGTCGCGGGGCTCTTGAAGGTCGTCGTCGGTGCGCTGCCTGTTTGTGGGTGGCCGGTCGTCGTCGGGATCCTGCTGGGACGCGCGCAGACGCTTGCCAAAGGTAGAGTTCTTGAGGCCAGACATGGGGGCAGGAGGAGAGGGACGAGGAGGAGAAGAGAAACAATGGGTGACGGTCACGCGTGATGTCACGCGTCGCTGCGATGGGCTCTGCCAACTCGACGCTGCAAGACTCGGCGCCTGTCTCTGTGCGTGCTGCTTGTCCTCTTCCTTCATCTTGTATTCTATCAATCGAGTCTCCAGTTCTCCCAAGACCTCGTCGACACTCTCGCTGACAATGCCGCGTCCCCCTCCCCGTCCCCCGCCCGCCAAAACTCGATAGATGCCCAAATCCGCGCCCGAATCCAGGCAGAGTTGGAGCACCTCCGCGCCGAGGAGCAGGCCGTGCGGGACCAGATACATGCTGCACTCGAGAAGGAAAACCTCGACCGCGAGCGCGCCATGGCCGGTGATCCAGGCTCGGTAAAGACCTCCCCCGCCCTCCTCGCAGACCTCGAAGAGGTTCGTGCAAAGGTCGACCGCTTCCACGCCCGCAAAGATCTTTCCGACTACCCCGCCCTCCGAGAGGACAGCGACGCCTTGGTCGCATGTTACAAGTGCGTTCCGTTCCCCGTTGTACCACACCAGTTGAATTTTCGCCATAGAAACAACACCACCACCCCGCTCAACTGCTGGCAGCAGGTCGACAAGTTCAAGGCTTCCGTTGCTCAGATAGAACAGGTCCGTCCTTTTCTTGTTCACCGAACCGCGCTCACATGTCGACAGCAACACATAAGTCCCTACAATAGCATGCTGCATGTCCCTACTAGATCTTAATACGCTACGCCCATATCTTGTGAATACGCCGACCCAGTGGTCGCCTGAGACGCCCGGTATGCCCCCCGCCTGTCCCCCCACGAACCCCGCGTCAGCGCCGCCTCGATACTCCCCAGCGCCAGTATCAGGCTTGTCGGCACCCGCATCTGATGCTCTTCCCCGCTCTCCGCAGAGTACAGCGACACCGAGCTCACCGTCGACGGCAGCCGCGGAACTCCGTATGCCGGTGGGTGTGTTTGTGCCGCCTGCGCTTTAGACCGCAGTGGTTTTGGCGCCGACGGTGTCCGAGGGCCAGCGCCCTTTTCATTGAACTTGACTTTTGTCTCGGACGGCCGCAGCAGCATAGGCCGGGACGACACTGCTAGCCACGGCGTTGCCAGCCCGCCGACGCGTTGTAACGTGTGTTACTCTTTGTTCTGTGTTGCGCGTCCTAGACCCCCGATTGAGTTTGAGCACGTCGCCATGTTCAAGGTTGATCTCACTGCTTCTCTCTTGTGTTTCTCTTTTGCCCTGCGCATAGCCCGGGCCCACAATACCAACGCCACAGTGCCCAGAATGGCCAATGCTGCCCCGCCAGCCAATCCACCAACCATCGCGCCTATTGGGATCGTGTTTTCCCGAGTAGCATCTCGCGCGCCAAGGTAGGCCGGTGCGAGGATGTGATTTGCAGAGGGGAGGCTGGCATATTCTATCGCTCCGATAACATGCCATGCTTTTTATACGTGTTTTGAACAAAGACTCTTTGAAAAATGATTTCCGGAATCAGTCTGAAAGCGATTTCCAAAAACAGTATTTCTGACCGACCCAAAACCTCGAGGCCTACGGCAGCACTATATCACAAACGGCTATGGTAGGCCGATATATTTAAAATACAGGCGACAAACGGTTGGTTCCTACTCTTCGTCCATCGCAGCAGTTGCGCTTCGTTAAGTGCCTCCGCATCATCCATCATCTTCTCCTCCAGTGCCTGAACCCGTTCCTGGGCGTCGCGTCTCTCGGCCTCAGCTCAGAATAGTGTTCCTGGAGATGTCTCTCGCGCCGCTCGAGCTTCTCCACTTCTTCTTTGAGCGCCTCCAGCCGCCGCGGCCCAACTGCCGATTCGTTCGTCGTAGGCGTGAGAAGCTTTCATAGTCCACCTTGGTCTTTTGCAGCTCGTCAAACGCGTCAGTGATCCGCTTCGACAACGCCTCAGATCGCGAGAGGTAGCCACCAAGCACCACAGACAATTTCTTTTCTGCCTTGGCGGCTTTGGCGGCCTCTTTGCCCATCAGCTCGCGGCTCTCGTCAAGGAGCGCGGTGTACCCTCTAACGCGACTTTCCGCCGAAAGCGTGGCAGGCTCCACCCATACCTTGCGTTCCGCGTCGTATGTTAGTTGCTGGCGAGTCGACGCCCACGAAACTCCCTCGTCTGCAGTTTCTGCCTTGGCCAACGCAAGAGCCCCTCCCGCAACTGCTCCGGACTCGTGTTCGTGAAGCCGACAGCCGAGGCCAGTTCGAGGTGAATAAGCGCCTTTGCCGCGTCCACGTCTTCGTCGGCGGGCATCTCATACATGGAGAGCGTCCCGCCGGCGCGCGACGTGCCAGGGATAGGGTGCGCAATAGCGTCGTGTTGTAACAGCTCCGCCAACTCCTTGTTAATCAATCGCTGCGCCTCCGAGTCGTCCTCGCCAATGTTGAGCCGCTGGAGTAGCCCGTCGACATCGACGTTGGCAGGTCGCGGGAGGCCACGCTGCACAACCTGCGACCGTCGAGCCAGCGCCTTTCGCTCAGCCTCCTCTCGCAGCCTCTTCAGCTTGGCATCCCGCTCCGCTGCATCCTCCTCTGAATGCGCCATCCCATTCACGGCGTCTTCCTCGTCCTCTTCTTCGGGAACGAGTAGTTCGAAGTTGTTTCCGGCGTTGGGAGGCTCAGGAATCCGGCTTTCAGTGCACGCTTGGCGGAATTGTTCCGCAAGCGTTGTTCGCGGGGGTGTGTCCGACGGGGTGAAGCCCTCGGGGTTGATGGAAAGATTGTCACGCATGGGCGTTCGCAAAGGCGTAGCCGAGACTCCATCACCACGGGGCGTAGCAGAGCCGTCCATCCCGTCTGCCCGCAGTGGAGTCGCGAGCGGATTCGGAGTGAAGGCTACTTGATGGCGCGGAGTGCGCCTTCGAAGCCTGTACCACCTCCAGGCCCGACATGCAAGGGCGTGTTCTCGTCGCCGAGCAGAGGTGTTTGAGCCATCGACATGTTCCGAAGGTTTCGGGCCTCTGCCATGACATTGTCCTCTAGAGATGCATTCAGTACAATTCAGTGTTTTCAGCAAATGAACACTCACGCTGGGGGGCGGTCCGCGGTGTGCGTGCCATTCTGGCGTTCTCTAGCCCCTCGTAATCACTCAGAAGCTTTCCACTCGCGTCGCTGCCACCCTCTACCAGGGCTTTTGCGCTCTCCCCAGCCTGGCCGATCTTGACAATATCCTCCAGTTCTGCCTCGCCAACTTGAGCGCTCGGAAGCATCAGTTTCCTCCTGCGTCCAATAGACTCTGCCTCTTTCAGCTTTTGGATCTGCGCATCCCGGGCAGCGATAAACTTGGTCTGGTGGCCGGACGCCTCGCCTCCCTTTTTGTCGGCCTCGTTTTTCCGCTGACGTTTCCTGCGTTCCGCCTCCTCCTCTTCAGCCGGCTTGCGTTTGTTTTCGAGGCGGCGCAGTGTCTGGCCGACCGGCGCAGAGGCGACGCGAGCCTGCTCCTCGGACGTGTCGTAGAATCCGGCAGCAGCCTTTTTTTCAAACGGAATATCGGCATTGTACTAGAATTATTTGTTAGCGAGAGAAAAAAAGAGACGGCGACACGATCACCAACATCCATGCCCTTTCGCTTGGTCTTGTGGCGCATTCTGTCGGCAGACATGTTAAACATGGTGTGAATTAGAAACTGTAAAAAACTTGCATGATTCCAGCTGCCTTGAGCTCGCGCTTTTTCTGCAAGACGGCGAGTCGGCGGGCTTCCTCGAGCTGGCGCTCGCGGGCCTTGCGCTTTGCTTTTTTCCCTGGGTGTTCGCGAGACGGGCGCGGGCCTCGGACAACATCTCCTTTTCGTCCTCGTCCATGTCGATAGGATCCGGGCGCGCAGGCTTGGTTTCCGGGTCGGGGTCGATTTCACCAGGGCGCAGGCGGCGAACGTCGTCGGCGCTAGGACCGTGGTCGCCGTCGGGACCGGCGAGACCAAGCTCCTCATTCTCCTTTGCCTCTGCCTCGTCGAGGAGCTTCTGGTAGCGCTCGAGACACTGGACGGCGGTGCGACCGACGATGGGGGCAATGGTGCGCCATTGGGTGGGCATGAGTTTTGCGAGGTGGAGGAGTTTCTCGTCCTCGGTCTTTGACCACTCTGTCTTTTTTATGGACGGGTCAAGCCATTCGTACCAGCGGGCCTTGCACTGTTTTGGGGTTTTGCGGACGAGCAGGGAAGAAATGCGGGCCCATTGGTTCTTTCCATACTTTGCAATGGCGGCCTTGAGGACCTCATCCTCGGTGTTCTAGCTTAAGGTGAGCAGAGAAGCAGCAAACACAGGGATATGGATACCTTCCAGACGCCACCCTTGATGATGATTCTGACCATGAGCGTTGGTGAACGCGGAAGCGCGATGTCACGGAGTGTGATGGTGTGACAACGCGGGTCACATGACTTTTGCGGGCCAAAACCCGGACATCCCGGAATATTTTTAAAGTGCTGGCCGACGGTGGTACACGCACTCAGCAGATTGCAAGCAGATTGCACAGAAGTAGAACTAGGAATAATAATATAAATTATAATAAAAAAATGAGAGACGTAAAACCCTAACCCCAAAGGGCCGATCAAGACGGCGTCGGTGCAGATAAGAGTCGAGCGGGGTTGTAGTCGGACTAGGAGGACCAAGTTTGCTCGTTGCGCAGGTGTCAGCCACTCGCACCGCTGCTCAACCCCGACCGCGACAGAACCCGCACCGGCGACTCGTCAAACTCTTTGATCACCGTCTTGTCACCGGCCATATCCCAATGGATCCTCATCCAGACGATGTCCTCGACCAGGACGCCAGGTACAGTCTACTCGCTGTCTTCTCTTGTCTCTCACCCCCAGTTCCAGCGCAAAGTCCCCCGTGGTCCGGGGTGCTAGGGCCTGTACCGTCTGCCGCGCCGCCAAGGTACTTTTAGCCCGCCCTTCATTTTATTTGCCTGCCGTCAATTTCATGCTCAATCGCAAATTAGATGAAATGCGTCGGCGCAGACGATGGTCAGAAGCAATGCCAGCGCTGCAAGCGTGCAAACGTCGAGTGCGTCTTCGAAAAACACCGCAGAGGCCGCAAGCCAGGCTCAAAGTCTGTTCTTTATACCACTGGTAGACGACTGCTCATCACCCCCATCCCCCCAGGTTGTCCGAGGCATCCAAGATGCTCCGTCGTCTCGAAAAAGGCCTCAACAGCGCAAAGCTCAAGTCCCAGGCCGCGGCAGACCCTCCCTATACCTCGGATCCCCGCGACCCCTACCAGCGCGACCCCTACTCCGCCTCCGCCTCCCACTTTCCTTCCAACGAGCTCCCCCCGCTCAACCTCCCCTCCTACCAGAACGGCGACTACCGCGCCTCCAGCCACGGTTCTCGCTCCATCGACATGGACGAGGCCGACGACGACCCAGACCCAGAAGACCGCGCCCTTTTCCCCGCAAAACTTATCCGCAAGGAGAATCAGCGCAACTCCTTCTTCCGCACCATCCTCAACCCCGCCGAGGGCACTGCCAACCCCAACGCAGCTCCCAACCGCCCCTCCTTCTCCCCCCCTCACCAAAACAGAGGCTCTCCGCCTTACAATGACCCCGTAAGTGCCGGCATCATCGACGAGGACCAGGCAAAGGTTCTCTTTGATCTCATCTTCCTCCGCCTCAACCCGTTTATCAATCTCTTCGACCCCGCCCTCCATTCTGTTCATTATGTTCGCACAAAATGCCCCTTTCTCTTCACCACCCTCATCATGGCCGGCTGCAAGTTCTTCAAACCCGAGGTCTTCAAACCGTGCCAAAAGCTCGCCCACGAGTTTGCTGTTCGCGCCTTCGCAGAGGCCTGGAAACGTGTCGAAGTCGTTCAAGCTTTTGCCTGTCTCACGTACTGGAAGGACCCCGACGACAACGTAAGTGTGCCTATTTGCCCTCATCTCCGTGGCTCATGTCCCTCCCAGCGGACATGGACCTACATAGGCTATGTGAGCTCGCTTCCCCTTCTTTTCGAGTCCCGCTAACCTGCCCAGGCATGCCGCATGGCCGTGGAGTTGGGTCTCAACCGATACCTCGCCTCCCCGCCTCCGAATGAGTCTGAATTCCAGATGCTCGAGCGCCGTAATCGCGAGCGCACCTACCTCGTCCTCTTCACCCACGACCGCAGTCTAAGCACCTACACCGGTCGAAATTGGATGCTTCCCGAAGATGAACTCGTCCTCCACTCGTCAACCTGGCACGAGGAGGCCGGCAACCCGCCCCGCCCGGAAGACGTTATTGTTGCCGCCTTTGTGCAGTTGCGCCGCATTTCTGTACTTTTCCGTCCTTCTTACCGCTGAGGACACAGCTGACTCTTCTCCAGGGCGAGACGACAGACATGTTCTACACCAAAGGCGGTGCGTCCAATGGCAACCACAATGATGTCAACTATGAGGTTGTCCTCCGTAATTGCAATGGCAAGTTGACCCAGTGGATGGATAATTGGCAGACTGAAATGCAGCGTGGTCGGTCTCGTCCCCATCTCAATACCGATGCTCTGCTGACTATCAATCCACCAGCTGGAGGAGAAACTTTTCACTTTTCCTTCCTCAGTCTGTTCCGTCTACACGTCCGACTGTTCCTGAATAGCTTCGGGATCCAGGCCTCACTGGCCCCAGTTCGTCCAATTTATTATTATTATCAATATTGGTCAACTTAGCCGAACACAACAGTCGAGTCGGGCAAGCCCGAGCCTCCAGGCACTATCAGCGTGCTGCACAAGTGCGTTGGATGGTCTTCGGATCGTGTCCAAGGACTTTCCGTCCATGAGCATGCTTGTGGGTCCCTTATCTCTGCTGTAATTTTCACTTTCTCATGTCGCCTCAGCGGTACGGGCAGGACTCGATCACCGTCATGTGTGCCTACTCGGCCGTGTTCCTGCTCAAGGTAAACACACTGTAATCCTCCTTGGTCCTTGTTCATGACCAGACGCCCCCAGCTTCTCCGCAGTTCCAACACCCTCGCCCAACTGCACGAAGGCACCGCCCACGAAATACATTCTCTCATTTCCAAAACAGCTGACGCCTATTACGACGCGTCTGTTCTTTCTCCGGCATCCACTTCGGCCGCTTACCACGCCCGATTTCTTCGGAGCCTGCTCGCCAATGACATCTTCAAAACCCGGAGAGGGGACTCCGAACGGTACGAAAACAGCATGCCCATTGATCCCCGGCTACAAGGTAATCGGCCTCCTCGCGCTTCGCATTTATGTGCTTATTCTGTCTCCGTCAGCGCCGACGCCCACGTCAATGTACCCTCCACAGCAGCAGATATCGCCGTCCCATGACCAGCAGACTTTCCCTTTCCCACGTCCCCGACTAATAATATATCCCCCACGCGGAAGAATATCCAGCAGAAACTCCCGCCAGAAACGGGCTACACCTCTTTCGGCCCCTATACCAGCCAACTATAACCCCGACGGCTACGTTCCTTCCATACACCACGCCTCTGAGCTGGACGCTCACTATTGGAAAAATATGTTCCTGGAGCTGGGTTTCGGAGACGGGACCGCAACTTGGCGCAATCCGCGGCCGACAGTCACCAGCTTCCATACCACATGCACCCCGTCGCCCAACCCAACTACGGCCACTAACTGTAATCCCGACTTCTGTTCTGTGTTTTGTTCCGTGTATCATGCTATAAAGTTAGTGTACATTGTCGTAAGGATAATCCGAATCTCGGCAAATATGAATTGAATAGATTGTGGGATTACATGGACTGTCAGGAATCGACGGCCACCGAAAAGACTATCAGCTGGCGTCCTACAGCAGCCGCGATGCGAGGTGTTCGCGACGCTAGCCAATCAAAGTCCCGAATAAAATGGGGCCTCGGAGCTAATGCCATTGCAGTTGGGTGACTGTGTGTGGTATTATGGATGTTAATGACAGCGCCTTTAGCCGGCGATTGCGTCGAGATGGCAAAATACTCGGGATAGGTCGGGCACCATCTACAAATGGTTTGAGTGCCTTCACGGAAACAATTCGTCCAGCCAAAGTGCATACCGGAAACGATGGCCACCTTGAGGGAAACTATTTCCAGTCATCGGCTTGCCGCCTTGAAGCCGAGAAATATCCCACAAGGAATATCGGGAGCCGTAGACAGCACCAACTCTGGTTTGCACGATCAGGGTTTGCAAACGAGGAGGGTAGAGAGTACCTACATGTCGGCATTGTCCCCTCTCCATGCTGCCCACCCACCTGGGACGGAGATTCCCGTGGAGGTCGCAGCTAACGCGTAGGGTTCGATGAGTTCAACTAATCTCCAGCTCTCATAGTCGCTGTCGTCGGGATCTGAGCGCCAGTCGGTTACAAAGATGGAGCCACGTGCGTCTGAGACCAAAAATTCTTTCGAAGAAGACGGATGCGAATCAACAGCGCATAATGCATGAGGAAACGCAATAACATATGCTGTCGGTTGAAGGCGAGGTGGGGGCGACAATGATCCCGACATCCTTGAGGACTGGGATGAACTGGTAGACAGTGCATCCAAGTTGGGATATAAGTCCCACACCATGAGCATTTTGTCGTCTATTGGCAACAAATAAGAGGAGGTATAAGAATGGATGAAGGCTGGTCGACGGTTTACCTGATACAGTCGCTACATAACGAGTGCTATCTGCTCCTTTGCCACCGCAAAAAGTCATGTCATTCACGCGTCCATGGTGTCCACTTAAACCACCACCGAACACAAAGACAGTTTCGTCGCAAGTCGGCAATTTCGTGAGGAGATGGAGTGCAAAATTAGCACTTGCAGCAGTGAGCCTAGAGAGACAAGGTTCACAAAATTCTACGACGCAAGTCAAGTAAAAAAAACCAACTCTATGAGCCAATCATCATCGCTGTAAGAGGGTGAGACCGTGCGTGGAGAGAAAGCAAGAGCGGTTATTTCCGATCCAATATGGAACGACGCAATAGTCTACAGGTAATTTGAGCAAATTACGGAGCAGCGCGCGCTATGGGTACCTGCGTACAATAGTCTTTTGGTAAATTAAATAATAAAACGGCCATAACGAATCGAACCTTGACTGAGTGCTCGGCCACGAGAAGGATTTCTACTGAATGGCCGCTCCCGAGGGCGACAAGATCAACTGCATCGTCGTTCTTAGCAGACTGTAGAACATGGATTCGGAGCCAAAATCGAACTTGAACTGGTTCATGCCAGCCTTGCTTCAGTCTGAGTCCGACACTAGTACACTAGCATAGTCTTGCTTGGCTGTGTGTGGCAAGAGCGTCGGGCGTGACCTAGCGTGACTGCTAATTTATGGCGAAAGCTCCAAATCCGCTCATCTTGCTTGCCTTGGCTTCAGTCTCGTTTGCCACTTTCGCCTTCATAGTCCGCAAAAGGTTCGTTCAGGAGATGGATGGTGCATCGCAACCCGATTCGAAATATATACAGAGAACAGACCAGTCCCGCCTCGCTCCAGCTCAATAAAACCCAAGACATCACTCCACCTGTTCGCAAATATAATGCCCGCCATCATCGACAAAATAGCAGAGGTCCTCCATCTCCACAATGATAAATCCCAACAGAAGTCCGCTGTCTTCGACCATACCAAGGTCACTGTCCTGTTCGTGCTCGGGGGTCCTGGAGCAGGTGCGCTTGGCTGGGTTTGCGTCGGTACGCGACTCAGATAGCCTGGATTTATCCAGGAAAGGGTACCCAGTGCGGTTATCTCGTTGAAGATTTTGGATTTGTCATCTTTCGGGTTAGTGTGAACACGTTCCTCACGGGTCATGTTCGTGGATGTCAATGTTTTCGTTGGCCAGCCGGCGATCTTCTGCGCGCTGAGCAGCACCGCGTGGGCTCTCAGTTCGGAGAGTTAATCCAGACTTGCATTCGGGACGGCACCATTGTTCCTATGGAAGTAACTGTTAAATTGCTCGAGAACGCGATGACGGCGGCGCTGAAAGAAGGGAGAGCCGGGGATGGCTGGACTGATGGGCGCGGCCGTTTTCTCATCGATGGCTTTCCGCGCAAAATGGACCAGGCCATCAAATTCGACGAGGAGGTAATGATATATTCACATATTCTTCTCCTGAATTAAACTTGCGACAGGTTTGTAAAGCTTCAATGGTCCTTTTCTTCTCTACGACCGAAGAAGTGATGCTTGCCCGTCTCCTCGAACGCGGGAAAACGAGTGGCCGCGAAGACGACAACGTTGAAAGCATTAAAAAGCGATTCAGTGGGCAGAATTTGGACATGTACGCGTGCGAAATGCTAATATTGTCCAGATACGTACAAGGAAACGACCATGCCCGTTATACAACACTACGAGGCCCTTGGCAAGGTCGCCGAGGTCCGTGACGCCTAGTTTTTCCGTACCTGAGACTTATTCGGGGTTTGCAGATAGACAGCAGCCCACCTGTGGAAGAAGTCCACAAAAATGCGAAAGCAGCTGTCGAGAAAATTCTTATCAAATAATGCATCTGGACTTGGATATTATACCACTTTCAACGTACAAACTGTTATAGAATCATTCAAACGTGCACTAGGAATCCAGCCTCAGTAGCCGGAGCAGCCGCCGAACACACGGCTCGTCCCTCCTTCTCGATGATCGATATGGCACCGTCAGAGCACAGGACATGCGCGTTCTCGTCCTCGTCAACCTAAGTAGATCAATTTAGATGTCTCGACGTAGGAAACGTTTCCCAAAACATACTGGAATCCATTCCCATCCGCCGCACCGAATATACTCTACAACGCTGGGACCGTCTCCTTCGGAAGTAACTTCACCCTTGTCGTTGTATCTGAGGTCAACGTGGCTTCCTTTGCGGTATGCTTCGCCGAGCACTTTCCATAATGTAGTCACAAATGCGGCCCGTGTTTCCGGCGTGTCAGCGAATACGGTCGGCGAGCGGAATGGGCGCACAACGACAAGGTCACAAACAGCTTCGGTAGGGGGTATCCGAGACGCAAGAGGAGATATCATAAAGGCAGGCTCTAGGCGATCTTGGATAGATAGATATGAACAACAACCAACCAGGACACAGAAATGAGTACCGACCGACATTCACAGTGGCTAGGAAATAAGCGAACGGGCCATCCATATCAACGATTGGGTCCTCGGAATCGGATTCTGGATGGTCGACAAAACTTTGGGTCGATGGATCATAAATTTGAACCACCTCAGCCGCCGGCGCAGGTAAAAGCTTCACCCAGCTGTTATACCATTTGGTACTGTTTTGTTGCGCTGCCACCTGCCCGGGTCAGAGTAGTCGGTTTCAGGTCAATATATTGAAATATATCTATCTGACTTTGAATCTCTCGAGTCCCGGCATTTCCTTTCGGAGAGCCTCGGAATCTTTCAAGATACTCGCATGAAGGCAAGTGGAAACGACGACAGCCGAAATCCTCGCTAAACCAGATGTTAGGACTGGGGCGAGTGGTGAGGGCGTCGCCTTCCACTGACCTTGAGGTCGCTTACGAGCGGACGGGGGCGACGAAAGAGTTGTGATAGCCAGAGTCAATGGGATTGTATTCGTGCCGGCAATAAATGATTTGACGGATTGTAATCGGTAAGTTGCGTCCAAGGTTCCATCAGCAGGCGGTGGAAAGAGAGTCGAGTACAAAGCATTGGCGGTCCCGGAAGGAACCAAGACGAACACTACCTTCGGTGGTGCACCCGATCTTGCGCCGGTGAGGTGAGCAGAGGAAAGGGTAGTGATGCATTCGTTCAAGGTGCCATCTCCCGAGCCCAAGACGGCTACAACTTCACCTGAGAAAAATAACCTTTTAGCGCGTGAAAGCCGAGTTATATATATCTTGCAACCTTCATGCTGGTTCAAAAAATCTACAAGTACTTCTCCCGCATGATTGGGATACTCTGTTGCCACGACCTTGTCAACAACCTTGCCGCTGTTCTGGAGCAACGGCAAAACATGCTCGTCGAAGAAGGGCTGCGAGCAAAACCATGGAGAATGAGTAGCCAGAGGAGTGGAAAATAATTACCTTTGCTGTGCTGTCGCCACAGACTGGATTGTAAAGCACGAGCAGAGGCATGGCTGTCTTTTATTCTGAAAGAGACAAGAGAAAGACAAAGAGATTGGATCCTTGGGATATTGATCAAGTGATCGGCCTGGCCCAAGCCCGGCCCGCATTTAGCAAGCGGTTGGCATTTCCATCTGCTCCAGCTCACATTATCTTCTAAAATGGCTCCATCTCTCAAACCGTTTAGACTGGCATTAATTCAACTAGGAAATATTACTGCCAACAAGTCTGACAATCTTAAACACGCTCGCGAGATGATTCTCAAGGCTGCAACAAGCGTCCAAAAACCAGACTTGATTGTCCTGCCTGTCTGTGTCTCTTGGCCGGCATGTTCTCGTGGCCAGCTCACTCGGACCCCAGGAATGCTTCAACTCCCCGTATGGCCATGTCCATTTCCCCGTCTATGCAGAGAAGATCGGATTCGCGGGCACACCGTACAATATCGCTGAAACAGAGAGTGAAAGTGCGTATCTGAGCGATTCGCCTACGTAACCGAACCACGACAGTTCGGCAGGTGTGAAGATGCTTTCCAATGTTGCGAAAGAAAGCAAGACGTGGCTTATCGGAGGGATGATTCATTTGGAGAAATACATCTTCTGCAACTCATGATTCCACAGGATCCATCCCTGAGCGCGATACCGACGGGGAGCATGTATACAACACATGCACAGTGTACAATCCTGATGGTAAATCTTGACTGAGTATTTTTATGCGAGTTCTATTCACTCTTGCAGGCGACCTGGTCGCAATGCATCGCAAGGTTCATCTGTTCGACATCGATATTCCAGGGAAAATCAAATTCAAAGTATCCTCTTCTCTTCAAAAATCAGTATAGGTCTGTCTAATCCATTCGTCCAGGAAAGTGAAACCTTGACCGGAGGCACTACCACCAATTTCTTTGACACGGGTACGACACATATATTTATTATGAGCGTTTAGAATTCATAGAATACTAGAATTTGCTCGCATCGGGCTCGGTATCTGCTACGATATACGATTCCCCGAGTTGGCTATGATTTCCGCCCGCCAAGGCTCTGACTTTGTTTAGTTTGACGGTCTGTGAACTCATAAATTGTATTTCTAGGTTGCCATGTGCTCATATATCCCGGTGCATTCAACATGACCACGGGTCCCCTTCACTGGGAGCTGTTGCAGCGCGCACGGTGCGTAGCACGATTTCATCTGGTCCCGTCTTTTGATAGATGAGCGGCAGCGCGGTGGACAACCAAATATTCTTCGCCATGTGTAGCCCCGCTCGCGATCTTACGGCGGGATACCATGCAGTATGTATACTACTTTTTTTCTCTTGGTCGCAGGGGTTCACGGGAACTGCTAGTGGGGACATTCCATGGTGGTGGACCCAATGTTCGTTTCCCTTCTTCTCGGCACACCCGATCTAATCTGCGTATTCAGGGCTAAAACTCTAGTCGAGGCAGCGGACGCAGAAGACATTGTGTACGCCGATATTGGTGCGTCGTACCCATTAGTAATAATTCGGTCATTCTCCCCTGCTAACTGCCCTCAGACCCAGCGGTGATGGAGAGCGCGAGGGCCGGAATACCAATAACGGTGCAGAGGAGGTTCGATGTGTACCCCGACGTCAGCCGGAGCTGAGGGATTAATGTAGTTCGAATTTATAACCGTAGAACATCACCGAGACTCATGGAATGATTTGAGTGCTCAAAACGGCAGCAAGTTTTGCACAGCATTAAACAGCTTGCCCTTTCCCCTCCCCTCACTCGCCCTCCCTCGCCATGGTTAGAGAAACGTCGGTATCTTGTCTCTCTCTGTCTGAGCGCCATCTCACACCGTAGCAGCAAATTTTACGATCTCCTCGAGGTCCCTCCAAGCGCATCTGAGTCCGATCTCAAAAAAGCGTACCGCAAGAAGTAATGCCCTGTCTTCTCCAACTCAATCGTTTGTTCAACGTATTCTTAGAGCCTTGCGACTGCATCCAGACAAAGGAGGAGATCCTGAATTGTTCAAAGAGGTTACGCATGCGTAGGTGATTATCTGCTGTCAGCGCTTCCATGAATTATAACACTCCGTCTCAGCTACGAAATATTATCCGACCCGGATAAACGCAGCATATATGACGCTCGAGGAGAGGCCGGGCTATCTGAGCAGGGTGGTATGGGTGGCATGGATCCTCAGGCTGTTGTACACACTATTTTTTATTCTATCGTCCCTTACGT
>JARJLF010002837.1:0-27983 GCA_029378395.1 Mycena leptocephala
CCGCCCCTCGAAGCCGGCCTGTGCAATCTTGCACGCGAATTCGATGTCCTCCTGCGGCAGCGGAGGGACCGTGCCCACTGTAATTTTTCACGCTCGTTAAATCGAATTGAACTGAATGGCGGATAAATGGAATAAACTGACCACCGCGCGCACTTTCGCGCGCTTTGCATGTGACTTTGTGCCCGCTCCAGGCGGCGACCTGGCAGGTGCGGGAGCAGTAGGACGTCTGGAGGCACCGGCTGCACAACTGGGTCCCATTCTCGTGGCACTGGAGATTGGCGACATCAGTTTTAGTTGGCACGGGAGCTCAAGTACACACATTCACTCCGCTGCAAGTCTTGCTTTCACAAGATCCTCTGCGGTACAGGATTCACTGCATTGTCGACGTGCGCCTGGAACGCCGCCCAAGAATCGGCTGCGGCGCCGTGCAGGCGCTTGTCGAGCCCCAGGGATCTGATCGACGCGAGCGATTTATGGGTGGAGCGTAGAACAGAGATGTAAATCATGTATTTCGGCAGCTCATCGCACAGTAATTGCGTCCACGACTTCAGTGTCGCGGCGTCCAGCCAGGGATAGCACTTCAGGAGCATGGGAGCAAACCAGTCTCGATAGCCATGACGAGGAATGTCAAGCCATCATCAGCGATGTGCTGCCGCAAGTAATCGCAGATGAGCATGATACCAGCCGCGTAGCCGTAGCGTCGAGCCCATTGAAGGGACGCGCGGTGAGCGCCTCCAGAGCCTTGATGACCGTGCCGATCGACCGCTGCGCGATCAGCTGGTCGCGCATCGGCGCGTAATGGAAGTAGTGCAGGTTGCGGAGGTCAGTGTTGAGGCGCTCCGTCGTGGACTGCAAGTCCGTGCCCGTCTGCGATGGCGACGTACGCGCGAGGGTGGCGTGGATGTGCGCGAGGACGAGAGAGGCGTTTTCCGCCAGCGTACCACCGAGAGCGGTGGCAAATAGCGGGCCCCATTTTATCGTGTTCTCCGGTCCGTCGCCGACGGTGAAGGCGAACCGGTTGAGAGAGATAGAGGCGCCGGGAGGAATGACAAAGCCGGTGGGGAACTCGGTCGTCAGGCCTGCCTGGATCTCGGCGTCCCGAACCTCTAAACCCCAGAGCTTAATAACCATGTCGACGGCGGCGGGCGTCTTGCGGACGAGGTCTGCGAGCGGGTTGTGCAGCGAGTATCCTTGAATGAGCGTCACGATCGAGTTGAATGCATTCATGCGGGTTATAACAACACCCAAACTGAACTGCGGTCGATTTTTGTCGAAGAGTAGTCTGCCATGGAGCTGGAGTGCTATCTGCGTTGATGTAACGGATGGGCCGGACCGACAGCACCCGTGCCCGAGATACCCGGAAACAGGTGTTCATTTGCAGACAAGGTCGCTACCGCGCCCGTGTCCGGTTTCCATTAGATCTATATCATATAAAGGGACTGACATTTGTAGATACAAGGTAGTAAAATACAAGAATATTAGAATACTATATATTAGCTGGTGTGTAGGTAGTTCAGTAGTTTTCTGGAATCCAACACCTCACCCACTCATTTGCGTGACTACTTGGTTTCTGGACGATTCTTGCGGGGTCCTTACCTCCCATTATTGGCGGACCTCACATTTTTTGAGTGGTACCTTTTGCTTGGATTTTTTCTCTCTCTCTCGTTGACTCTCGGACTGATCACCCGGGTTTCAGTATGTTCTTTCTGCAGAAACTGGTTTTCATTGTGCACAACGCTCTACAGACCTCGCGCGAGGCGGCTGTAGCTGGTGCGGCCTTCGACATCGTCGAGGACACCAACAAATGGACAGTGAGTCCAATTTTGCTGACTTTCCCCACACCCGTCGCTGATATCAAACCCTCGCATGTGTTCGCGACGGTCGACGTGGTCTGGATGGGGAAGGTCGAACGGCTGGAGCAGTCGGGTCGCCATCTTGGGGCCTTGGACAACTCGGCAGCCTTGCGCCAGGAGGTTTCCCGTGTCGCCAGTTGCGCGCTCGAAACCTCGGCAGTAACGTTTGAGCGCCAGGAGTCAGCTCGCGGTGCTCATCACGCCGCAGCTGACTCGGCAGCTGTGTGCCAGGAGGGGCCAGATCTTTTTCTGATCGCTGGCACCTCGGCAGTAGCCTACAAGCGCCACGAGCTGTCTGCCGACGTCAATGCCAGCGACGGCTCGGCAGCTATGCGCCACGAGAAGTCTCGCGTCGCACATTGCGCGGTTGACACCTCGGCAGCAACCCATACGCGAGAGCGCCAGGAATTACCCCGCCTTGTCCATTGCGCGGCGGGTGATTCGGCAGCTTTGTGCCAGGAGGCTCATGTCTCGGCAGCAACCGCGAAGCGCCAGGAAATGTCGTGCCTCTCCGCGGCATTTGACATCTCGGCAACTAACAATTCCCCTGTGCCTGAATGGCGAGGAAGTTCACGCGCTTTAGGCGGTGAATTCGGAGATGGTACATACCTCCGTAATTGCCAGAGCAACCTGCTCGTGGCAGGCACTGGTCCGATTTTGGCCACAGAGGACAAAGTGGCGGAGACAGTAGATTGCACAACGCTAAACTTGGCGGCCGGAGTCGACGCCGGACCATGTAAAATGGAGGGCGTGTGCGCTGTAGATAATTCTGGGGCAAAAACAAATCAGATTTGGTTTGAAATGGACGATTGGAATGACTTGCTCGAAGCTGAGGATCAGCTGGGTCCTCTTCCATTGTCGTGGAATCGGTCAAGCTCAAGAACGAGTCGAAGCGATTTTGTGCTACCGACAATTGAGTATGGAAAGTCACTCGGGCGAGAAGTCTTCGAGTTTCTGAGAGGACGAGAACTCGAGGATATGTCGGAGATAGTTGCCAAGATGGACGAACAGAGTGAAGGGGCATCAGATCTTGAATTAACAACGACATCAGAGACGCTTACCAACTCAGATGAAGGCCCGGTGATTTTTTGTAGTATGGGCCGGATCGCAACTATTCAGAGTGAAAGCTCGGCCGAAGAGCAGCCGAAACACAGGAGCCCTAAATGTTCGGGGCATCCAAAGCGTGAGACCTTGCGCAATAAATACGGGAAGAATCGAGAGAACTCTTCTTCACACGGCCGTAAGTCCAACGTTAATAGCTTCAAACGTGAAAGCTCGGAAATACCTGATGGTGGTTGGTTCCGTGCAACGACGGCTGTCTTGAGTTCTGATTCGTCCTCTGAGTCGAGTTTATCAGAGGATGAAAAGAGGGCTAAACAGCGGCATAGATCGAGTGTCAAGCGCGTCATCAAGATCAAGAAACCCTTTACCTACGATGGAAGGGTGGATCTTGATGTCTTAGACCAATGGACATATGAAGTTGACACTTGGCGCGACTGGAACAGGATCAGCGATAAAATGGTGGTGAAAATCCTGGTAAATTTCATGTCAGGTAAGGCAAGTCAGTTCTTCATGAAGCACATCGCGCTTCGGCAGAACGATTGGACGGTGAAATCTGTCTACGAAGGCCTATTCAATTATTGCTTCCCCCGGATTTCAAGCTACAGCTGCGAGATCAACTTACCAGTGCGCGGCAGGGGAAGAGTGATATCCGTGATTTCCAACGCGACCTTGAGACACTTGCAGCCCGATTTCCCGACGTCACAGAGCGGCAGTTGGCGCAGATCTTCTGGAACGGGCTGAATCAGTACTTGCGGATGCATCTCATCGAGAAAGGCCTTAGCCCGGAGAAACATGCTGTGAGAAAATTGCTGAAGTACGCATCTAGACATGAAGCAGCCAAACGTGCATGGCAGAATGAGACAGAGCTGAACTCGCAGAGACATCGTGATTCCGCAAGCCTGCGGTCGAGTCGTGATACATACAAACAGAGCTCAGAGTCAGAGGATAACTCTCATGCGGATAGTCTTCCAGGCTCCGAGGGATTTAGCGACAATGTCAAGGAAGAATCCAGCGATGGAGAGTCGCCGCCAGAACCCTCCAATACTCGCACCTGGGCTGACGAGATGCCGAGAGCTGTCAATCGAGTCCGTGTGCTTTTGCCTCAAGAGGAATATAATCGTCTGCGGCGTGAAGGCCGATGTTTCAAATGTAAAATGAAAGGACATTTGAGTCGAGATTGTACTGAAGGTGTAGAAGAAGTACCCGTCGAAGCGCGAGCAGTTCATTTTGCAGAGAATAGACAGGCTTCCAGCGAGGATTCTGAGACGGAGGAAGAGGGAATTCTGTGGGGATATGAAGACAGCCCAGATGCGGAAGATGGCCTTCGGCGCAGTGGCGAAAGCGATTCGGAGTTTGATGATGATGAGAGTGAAGAACAAGGAGAGTCTGAAGGGCATCAATCGGAGTACGACTCTGATTCTGAGTATTGATCCGTCGATTCAGCAAGGGAGAAGTTGACATGGAGGGCAAGAAAATTTTGGAGAGAAGTTTGGAAAGTGGAAAGGATGCAGTCGTCCGGGGTAGAAGGCTTGTCAAGTCAAGCCCTGAAGGGCGAATGTAACGGATGGGCCGGACCGACAGCACCCGTGCCCGAGATACCCGGAAACAGGTGTTCATTTGCAGACAAGGTCGCTACCGCGCCCGTGTCCGGTTTCCATTAGATCTATATCATATAAAGGGACTGACATTTGTAGATACAAGGTAGTAAAATACAAGAATATTAGAATACTATATATTAGCTGGTGTGTAGGTAGTTCAGTAGTTTTCTGGAATCCAACACCTCACCCACTCATTTGCGTGACTACTTGGTTTCTGGACGATTCTTGCGGGGTCCTTACCTCCCATTATTGGCGGACCTCACAGTTGAGGGCCAGGCGGCAATGAGATGGGGTACGATGTCCTTCCAGCTAGACGTCGCCTGGAAGCGGATAATTATGTTAAAAATACTCGTTATGCACGCGCCTGAGTAGATTGTCTGCCAACGGTCGTAGACCGTACGCTCGGGAAGAATAGCATTGCCCTGTTTAGCTCCCTCCGGCGTAGAATATTTGGCTAAAATTTCAATAACACGCTGCGATTTGAACTGGGGGATGGGACAGTCTTTGATCGTCTTTAGTATCCTGGAGAGGTTATTGAATGCCTCTTCTGGGTCGCGACGACGAAACCCGGGTTTGGACAGAATCTGAGTGGCGTGAAAAACGAATGCAGATGAGTGAAACACTTGGCAACGGCACAAGACATGTCCACGCACGTCAATGGACGCATCTGCAGACTCCATACGCTTTGGAGATTTTGCAATCGCCGATGAAGAAAATGAGAGTGATGGAGTCGGATGACACCTGCTTGGCTGGAGGTTGTGATCTAATCATTGATCAGCTGATAGGGGCATAAGTACGGTTCAAAAAGATGTTGGCGCGGAAAGAGGTTTGATACCAGGAAAGACATGAGCAGTGAAGATGTGCAGCGTGGCGGCAACGAGCTTATACAAAAGCCGTTATTTATAAAATTAGCGGCCAGGCCACGAACTCAAGTCGCAACTTCAGGCTCAGGAATAAATAAATATATCCTCCTCCTCCTCCTGTCCTAATCTGTCAAGCGTTCTCCTCGGGATTGTCATCTTTATCCTCCCGTCATTCTTAATGAATGTATCCTATCTTTCCTTCCACACCGGAGTTGAACTTGCGATTCACCTTTTCATGTCGCAAAAGTCGCTCTCCGTTTGATTCGAACACTCAGTCTCCTTTTTTTCTTTTACAAACAGATTGACCATAATATTCTGTTCGGGACGACATCTCCATAAGTTATGAATTCTCTTTGTGAATTAGGCATCATCCAGGTTCTTTTGTGGCTCTCAGGTCTGCGATGGGGGTCACAATGACATTAATTTACATTCGAATTCACATTCGCCTTTCATGTGCACGGCTGTTGAATATATACAGAGTCGCGGTGTCCCGTGAAGCCTGTGTAACTTCAGTTCATACCAAACAGAACAAGGCCCAGCGGCGCATGGTGCGTACCTGTTAAATTTAGGCGGATTGTCTTGCATTTGGCAGACAGTTTCCGTTCGATTCGGACCTGGGCCACAAGACTGAGGTTGCGGCTGGGACTGGACTTGGAATCTTATCCACGAAAATTCCGTTGAAATTTCCAGTGTTACAACTTCGAATCGAACGCTCTGGCCTATTTGATGAAAAATGAGGTTCAGGTGGTGGGCGCTAAACGAGCACTCGGAACAATCGGTTGCATAGATCACCCGGATTGATCGGACTTCAGCGCCGTCACGATCATTTCTCCGGACATCCTCCACGCCAACCAACGCTGTGCTCCTCCTCCGGGTCCGTGTGTATCGACTGAGCAGAATCATAGGTAGGCAATTGCGCTGCATAAAACGCTGTCTGACGATGCCATACAGCTCAATGGATCCGGCTTTGTTGTCCGTCGTCAACAGCAATTGTGCTCCATCCGAGGAGCAGGCCCACGAGATGAAGTTACAGCTCGATCCAGGATCTTTGTCAGGGGATGAGCCTCTGGAAAATGCACGCAAACAGCTCCTGGCATCTCTGAGAGACGCATTATCCGCAATTCGCTATTTTCCGGCGGAAATTCTGGGACACATTTTCATCTTGTGTCGTGACAACAGTCTTTCCATTCCCGCCTACAGCATTACCGATTCTGAACATGCACCTATGGTCCTGACTCATGTCTGTTCCCGCTGGCGTGCGATATCACATGCTACTCCACGACTTTGGGATACTGTCCCTCTCCTTATGTCGGGTCTCACCGGGGATGGAGAGGCTTTCATCGATCAAATATTCCGGTACTCGGGCAATGTTCCCTTGAATGTGACTCTCGAAACCCCGACTCTAGTGGACGACTACTCGCTGGTTCGCCGTTGGCTCAACTTGGTCCGCAATTTTCATCATAGGCTGAAAGACATCTCCATCAGCGATCTCATATTGTATGAAGCCACGCCGTACATATTTCCGCGAAACACCACTCTTCCTGTTCTTTCTTCGCTCACAATCTCGATTGACTCCGGCAAAGAACTGAACTTGCAAACAATCCTTGATTGTTTCCAACATGCACCTTTACTCTGCTCGCTTGAGCTATGTGCATACAATGCTGGGAACCCCGTCCTCCCAGTTTCATTTCCGTGGCCCCAATTGACCCAATTAGTCCTCGATATCCCCATCTCAGTTGTTGCCGCGCGCGACATCCTTATTCAATGCTCAGCGCTTGAATTTGCAACGTTCAGAAACCTGTGGGAGTTCGACGTCGAAATGTCACAGCATGTTATTTGCACCCTTCACAACCTTCGCCGACTTGACGTTTCGGTGCTCCTTGGCGGTGGGGCAGATGTGGTGCTCGCGGCTCTGTCGCTGCCCTCTCTGGAGTCCTTATCCACCGCTTCACCGGACTACCTGACACCAGTGCTACTCGCCCTCATCGCACGTTCGCAATTTCCCCTGGCGCATCTCTCGCTCACGTACGCGCAGCTCGAGCTGGGGGAGCTCTTCTCAATCTTGCGTCTGCTGCCCGCGCTTGAGACGCTTGATATCCAGGACTGCAGCTGCATCGGTGATGGCTTGTTTGAGATGCTCACACGCGATACCCACACCGCCCCGCCCACCTTCACGCTGCCACACCTCACGACGTTGAAGATCCACCCACTCACCCCGCCCTCGCCGGGGATATCGTGGCAGACATGGCGGAATCTCTTGCACAGGACGTGGGGGACACGGTCTCGGGTGCGCTGTTCCCCCGCCTGCGGCACCTTTGTCTCTACCGCGAACCGTCCTATTCCATGCCGATGTTTGAGGACGACGTGGAGGATCGGTTGGCTGCATTGTGTGCGACGGGTTTCTTGGTGGATCGAAATCCCCCCCATGAACAGTACGTATTTGTATAGGTCCGAGAGGATTTCGCATCTCCTACACATTGCACTGCGCATTCGAAATTTTCACATCTTTCTTGCACGACGACTTACCCATGGGCCATAAGAGTATGCCACGGCTGGAGCACAACCGGGCAGCGTGTTTGAGCTTTCGGGTTTGCATCAGGGTGCGTAGATGGGTATCCTATGTTTCTTTTCTTTCAAGCCTCTTTATTTCTCCCTATCAACCCACGTCTCTGTGGATTACCTGGATGGATTCTTGTCATGACACCCAGCGCGCAGCTCTTATAAGCTGCAAGCCTAAACTCGACGCTACTCTCGGTTACCAGCGAGGCCTACACCAATGATATTGGACGCGGCTCTATTTCTGTGTCGTATCAAGCCCATCGTGCATGGCCCATCTTCACCGTGCAAAATACCCGGCTTTCCCGCACGCCTCGCGGAGCTCAGGTTCTGCGCTGCACCTCTTCTCGTATTGTCTTGTTATCCTTCGTGGGCGTTGAAAAAGAGGATTTCGATGTTCAGCGACCTCTTCTTTCCTATGGTTTGGATTCCCTCAGCGCAACACGACTTTCTTCGGCCCTTGAGCCCTACATCCATATTTTTCAACTCCAACTATTGGCCGGAGTATCGTGGTCAGGCTTGAGGGACAGACTACAGACCGCGTCATCGCAGGATTCCAAACTTCGGACAGCGAACATCGTGTGGCGCAGGAAATTCTGCTCGGCATGCTAGGTGTCCTTGAAAGCGATTTCGACCCCAACCTTCCTCTCGTTTCGTATGGCTTGGACTCTTTGAGTACCTCGAGACTTGTAACTGTGCTTCGTCCACAGTCAGACGGTCCACACCTCCGGTTGACGCAATGATCCCCACTTCAATTGCTGGCGCGCTGCGGGGGCGCATCTTCTTACATGCGCGGAAACGGTGGCAGAAGAGCTTGATAGTCCCTCGTAGGACCAAAGATTTGAAAGAAAAACAAGATAGATCCTCACTTCGCTCCGGGCCACTTCAGGATCGTAATTCCAAGTGTTGAAGGGTCTCCGATTAAAATCGCGATCCCGTGCGTGCGGACTCCGCGGAGTAAGATCGTGAGCACGGAACACAACATAGATGAGGGGCGGGCTCCAAGACGGAAAGGGCGGGAAGGAAATAATAGTGTTGCATACTCCTGGAGCATGATAAAGCGTCTATGATTAAAATCGCGATCCATTGTGTGCGGACTACACGGAGTAAGATGGTAAACACGGAACATAACATGGATGAGGGGCGGGATCCGAAGCGGAAACGGCAGGAACGAAATAATGGTGTTGAAGGAGGTTGAAAATAGTTCCAATAGTTAACCGGCACCAAAACGGAGGCACGGCAGAAGCAAGGAATTGATATTGGTGTCCGCGACTCGGAGTAGCTCACACACTGCGTTGAGAGCGTCTGTAGTCACATTCTGACTACCTGGTCCGAGCTCAGTCTACGTTGGACTACCCCCGTAGTCGAAGTCGTAGGCAAAGGTTGGACCTTAGCCTACCTTGGCCTACCAGGTGTAGACCGAGCTCGGGCCAGGTAGTCAGACTGCGACTACGCAGGGGCTCAACGCAGTGACAGCCCGAGAGCTGGCTAAAATCGACCTAGCCTTTTAGACCAGCGAATTGAAGTGCGGAATTGATATTGATGAGCCCAAAGCTGATGAGAACCCAGAAATGAGGCCAGCACAGTGAGTTGATGACAGCAGAGGATTGCTGGCTGGAGGAGCAGGCACCTTCCGCTATTTATGCCCGGACAATACTTGGGCACTATGTAGTCACTGGTGGAATATGACTGCGGCAAGGTTAGCGAGTTACTGCGAACAATTGCGTGTATCTGCGGAGCAACTGCAAAAAGGTCAGCTGAGGAAATCTTTTGAACAGCGATTAACCCAAGTTCGGCTTAGCGGCTGGATAAATCTTTTCCAAGACAACTGAAAGAGATAATTCTGTGCTTTTGCTATGGCTGAGATGTCCTATGCTGTCCGGGCCATTCTGCGGCGAAGTTTGCGCAGTGCGTAGTTGATAGTAGTAATACGATGGGGATACCTGCGCACGCAAATGGGGCCGGAACACGGGACTTTCAGAATGAGAAAAGAGGGGAAAAGAATGGAGATAAACCTGCATGGGACAAATGCACCGCCGAGGAGGCATTTGCTTAAAGAATGGTTAATTAATCATGGTCCCCCTGGGCCGACCGCCCGGGATTGCGGAGATAGCGGAGTTCATCAGTAAAACTACACATTCGTCTTTCGCATCTTACATCTTTAGAGGTCGTCTTTCGGCATCTTTGTCTTGTAGAAAACATCTTCCGTCTTGGAAAGAGCATCTTTGGACGTCTTGGATCTTTAACCTCTCGTCTTACATCTTTGAGCATGTTGTTTGCATATTAGGTATCTAGATCTCGCATATGAAGGATGAAAATTGTCATTTCACGGGCATGATTTGAGTTGACGCGTAATAGGTGATTCTCCTCAAGTGAACGGGAGAAATGGTCAAAATTAGGGGGCAGTGTGGCATAGCGGCAATGCCACTTCAAAGTTTGTTGGTTGCGTAATCTGACTTTGGCAGATAGCACCATGTTCGAACCCTGCCCTCGCCTTTGTCTTTGTGACTTAGGTTGCCGTAGGGGTCAGTGGGTAGTACGGACCGGTGACGCCGGTCCAGGTTTAGTCCCACACTGCCATCCGGAACCCGCATCGCCGGACCGGATGGTGTGCGTAAAAATAGCATTTCCTCCTTGGTAGTCAATTCCCGGGTTTTCCCGATTTTCCCAGGGAAGCAACGATTTCCGGAGTGGCCCAGTGATCACAACACGCGTAATGGCGGACAGGGAAAAATGTACCTGTTATGTTGGGAGTCACTGCGTTGCCCAGACTCCCCCACCAAAAAAAAAAAAAAAAAAGAAATGGTCAAAATTGGGCCAAAAAGAAATCTCAATATGGACGTCCTTTACGGTGCCAAGGAGGCCGGAAAAGGTATGCCGAAGTTTTTCCAGGGTCTTTTGAATCACACGGGGGGGATTCAACGCGGAGCAAGCGGCTTTGGTAGTTTGGCAAAATCAAGATGCGGTGAAATCTGATAAGTCATTCAAACTCCGCTGGCCCGTGCGTAACCATGTGATGTTTGATGGATGTTGATCAACGGTCATTCGCACCTTGTCTTTTCCCCTCATCCCTCACCCCGCTCTCGCGCTCTGCCCTGGCCCTACTCCCCCTGTAGACTCGTGACCAGTCTGCGCTACGGCAAATCTGAGTGCGAGCACTATGCCGTAGGCAGACTGGTACAACTCAGGATATGTCAAAGGGCTGAGCCCGGAGTTTGAAATTCTTGAGTGGTGCCGATCATGCCGTCAAAGTTATCTTCGGTGATCTCGGTCCGAAAAGTGACTTTCTCTATTAAAATAGTCCTGCATGTTTGACTCACCCAAGCAGAGGAATCAAAATTCTGAGGAGACAGAATTTAAGCTGAGGGAACTTCACAGGGGCCTCTAGCTTTGATCAAAGAAAAATATTGAGATTTGAAGCCAGGGCACAAGAAATGAAAAATTTCAAACTCCGGGCGCAGCGCTTTTGACCGGTCCGAGTTGTACCAGTCTGCCTACGGCATAGTGCTTGCACTAAGATTTGCCGTTGTAGGGCAGACTGGTAACGAGTCTACTCCCCCTGGCCCTCGCCATCGAGCCCGTCCCACGTTCTTCCGTCTCCCGGTGGTCCTTCCCGGCTCTTGGATGTCGTCGGGATGACATGCCTGTCTCAGTCGCGCTTACTCGATGTCGGCTGCTCGTCATGACAAGCCGAATGCGAGGACCTCCAAGCTCAAGCCCTCAAGCTTCAAGATCCCTCAAACTCAAAGCCCTTCAAGTTATCTTCAATAGTAACTGCAAAACTATGCAAGCTCAAGCCTTCAAGTTTCAAGGCACCACTGTATCCTGTCAACTGCACCTCGGAATCCCCCTCAGAGCTTCTCGAAATCATCAAGTAGCCAAACTCGTGTTCTCTTGGTCTCTTGGTGTCCCAATGACGTTGACCGTGATACAAGGTACATATCCATTCCTATTCCATTCCCGCGCTGACTTTTATCTTTGTTTCCATCAAGTAACGGCCACCTGTCTCGACTTTGAGCCTCTCGCACCGTGTCATAGCACTTATCGGGTGTCTGTTGCCTTCGCTGGTGCGTACTAGGGTTGTTCTGTGTGTGATAACAAGATAACGATGATTCCTCCGCAGTATTCCCCGGCTTGGGGAATATAATCCCAGTTTCTCTGTGCCACCCTACCCCTACATCGAATGTATCATCTCTATATGCTTTAATATATTGTCTTTAAATGTATCTTTGCGAAGCTTTATGAGGTATCAAACGTCTTTCGAGTAGATCTTGGTCAAGACTCTTGTCGTCTTGGGCATCTTTCCCAAGACGCGAGTCTTTCCTAAGAAAAGTGAATCTAGTTTGGAAAGACGTGACATCTTGGCGGAAAATCCATCTTTCACGTCTTTCACGTCTTGATAAAGACGCCAAAGACGTCAAAGACGAAAGTGCAGTTTTACTGATGTTTCTGTACTGAGTGCTTCGCATCTATCAGATCCTGTCACGGGCCGAACTTCGATACCGTGACTGTTACCACCATGACTCTGAGTATCGCCCAAGTCCCGCAAGACGTCCTTTTAGAGTTTGCTAAACAACTGGACGTTGCTGATCTCCTTAGCTTTCTCTCAGTACGTTGTGGTAGTGGTCAACAATTCCGAGTCCTGACTTTATGTTTTCACAGATCTGCCGTACCATCCGCAAGCTCCGATTCCAAAGGGCCCTTTGGCTGGATGCTCTTATCCGGATACGTGAGCTCCAGATGCAACCCCTCCCTTTGTTGACCGATGCACTCGACGCGCTGTCACTGCTCGAACTCCAAAATGTTGTGCGGCAGGCTCATCGACTAAGGCAAAACTTGCAGTCTGATACACCACTTCCTGTTCGCATCCGCAGATTCTCTGTGAATGCTGGCGGCCGATTACTCTGCATTCCAGGAGCCAATCTCGCTGTGAGCCATATCTGGGGCGACGGTATCAGCTGCTGGGACATCCTCACCAGCCATCGGGTGGCGCACCTTGAAATTCCCGAGCTTCACATTCACACGGAAGTGTGTATGGAGATCATGGGGAAGGCTCTCATTGGGACTACTCGCAGGAATGTTAAAAACTTTGGGGTTATCTGCATCGACTTCCACGATCGTGGTCACATTTCTATCTCCCATGTCATCTCCCCGCCCATAAACGATACAGATGACCAATTTAAACGGCGCTCATTTTTTATCAACGCCCAGGTCATGGGATCCTGCACAACCTCGAATATCATCTCCTGGTCCTTGAATCCCAATGTCACGTTGCGGATCGAACCGCCACATGTCCCCAATCCAGTAAGCCCATCTGCTTTCAAAATTCACGTATATTGAGCACCAACAGGTTACGATATCATTGACATGTCTAGCCTTTGGATGGACTCTATATATATTACCCATGCCGCCCTTTGCTTCACAAGCTACAATACAGGCGATTCCTCTTCCATCCGCGTCCGATCATCACCCCACCGGATCCGATGCTGGACCAACCACATTGACGATTCCTTACCCCATTGGATCTAGTCCCTCAGAGCTTCGCGCCCGTCACGGTGCAACAGGCTTCGGTGGGACTCTTCACGCTCCGCGCGTGTTCGTGCCACACTACGGAATTTTTGCAGTGACTGGTCGATCATTCAGTTTCGGCCAGTCGCTGACCCCACCCATGCATTTGATTCACTTCTGGACGGGACGCGCAGCGCAAGGCAATCTAGAATTTGGGCAGGTTTACCTATACGAGCACGCCAACCCCATCCACCGAATGGTCGTCGGTGCTTCGGGGACGTACGTCCTTTTGCTCGCTACGGATGTAGAGAGATATCTAGGACTGTTGCACTTCAGTGCAACTCCGGAGCCGCACACGACATTTCGCAAATTGGACATAGGAAATGTGTCACTCGCGTCTTGCTCGCAAATGGCCCTCGATGACTCTCTAGGTCTAGTTTTCGTCGTTGACGGTGCGGGGGTAGTGACGGTCGTCTCATATGTTTGATGCTGGAGGCGATTCGGTGGGTATGCGCGCTTTCTGACAATCAACTTCCTCCACTAGTTTTGATCTCTGAGCTGTTGGCGCTATGAACAAGAACCCCTGTTTCATCCCATGCGTGTATCGGGTGTATTGGGCGCTGAATTTCTCCCAAGCTAATTGAAGTTTCTCAACCCGACTCGGTTACTTCCTGCACGAAAGCTATGAGTTCAAGCGCGGATTATCTATGGAAATCCCAGAGAAGAAAACTTGTGTTATTGGGAATTTACAAAACCGGAGGTTCAGTTCAATAATCAAAACACACCTCTACTTTCTTTACCAGCTGGCGTCCTCGTCGTAGATCGGTTGCGAGATGGTCGAGCCAGAGCGATCGAAAAAAATTCGCCCAACAACAACGACCTTCAGGTCGGGATGTACAGCAATCCTGCGTCGAGGCACCGTTTCCCGACGACCGTGACAGCCGCCGGGTCTTCGGTGAAATCGAAAGACGCTAACAGCGTCCAAGTTGGCTCCTCTTTCCAGACGCGGACGATCTCGGCGCGGTGCAGATTTATCACAGTGAATCGTGAGCTACTAAAATACCTTTGGGTCTACCTCCGCCATAAAAAGCGGTCGCCCGTCTGCCATCTCCCAGTCAGTTAGAACTATTTATGGACGATATTTCACCTTTGCACAAGGTCTATGTCATTTGGCAGGCGTGCTCTCGTTCCGGCAGTCTTCAGAGCAATACGACAGAGCAAACCGGCCGCTGCAAAGTCGCGTCGACAATTGAAACCTCCTTGCTGCGCTATGCACTCGTCAAAAAAAGAAAAAGGTATCATGGTCGACAAAGCACGCTCATTTAACGCTCATTCGACGTTCTACATATGAACCTCCCTGTGAACAGAAAAAGATATCCAGAGAACTCACCTATTACCAGCAGATTTAGCGTTAATATTCTGCGCGTGGTAAAGGAAACTGGTACGGAAAGCAGCGATCCCATATGTACACCCTTTTGCAATGACTGTGGTGAAATGAGAACTGTAATGTGGCAGCGAGAGTTTTGAGACAATCGAGGGGCATATAAACAACAAACAAGCTTAAGAGGCAAAGTGCGCTACGGCGGATAAATCTGCCCACCTGCGCAAACCTGAACGGGAGATACCAATAGGGTTGTTCACAGTTGCCCTTTTTCCCACCCTTCTTGCCATTCTCTTCATTTTTTGCCCGGTTTTTTCCCCCATTTCATTATAAGTACAAAAGGGTAGAAAACCGAAAAAAAACGGGATCCTACGTATATACATGCAATTCTGCGGGAAACGGAAAAAAAGGGCGCAAAAAAGGGTGCAAAAAAAGGGCTACTGTGAAACTCCCCGCTACGGCTCCCTTTTTCCACTCTTTTTCGCGCCCTTTTTGGCTCCATTTCTCCATTTCATGCAGCCTGGGTGCTCCTATCGTTCCTCAAGGGTTGCATACCACCTCAAATGTTCAAAAAGGGTTGGGGTGAATTTTTCTGGATTTTATAGAACATTACCTGCCAGGCATGAAAATGGGTGCAAAAAGGGCGTGAAAAAGGCTACTTTGAACAACCCTAATATCTCGATTCTCGAAGAAGCTCGGCTGCACTTTCCGACCCAGTGTGGCAAATTTTATGGATGAATACCCCTTGGCTCGGGGATTCGTGCCATATGGATGAAGCGAAGGGACGCGAGAACGGAGAAAAATCAGTCACAGCAGGCAAAAGGCACAGCTAGACTCTGCCAGACAATATGACCGTGCACAAGCCGCCGTGAAAGCAAAAGATAAGTGGCGATCATGACGCATCAACAAGCATCCGACCCGCATGCTCTTCCCATCTTGCTCTCATCTTCAAGCTTGCCATCCATCGAGTTGTTTGGGATCTCTGGCGGTTACAAGATCCGGATTAATGACTTCAAGTTGCTGGATCCTCATATCATCGGAACCCGAAAGAAAACCCAAAGCACATCGCTCGGGCAGTCAATCTTTCACCGGGGCCGACACACAAAATTCCTCCTTTCGCGGCGATTTCGGCAAAATTTCTGGCAGCCAATAGGATCATCACTCTCCCTGTCAGGTTCCTAGACTTCCCACTCATCATACGTTTCACCCTGGTTACATCATAGACTGTCGCAGGTAAAAATTACATGAAATCTGGGAGTGCCGACCCGGTAGCGGAAGATCCCTCTTCAAGCCGCCGACTTGCCTTTTTTTCAAGCTTTCTTGGATCCAGCGAGCCAATCATCGCATTTTCTGACCTTTGCCCTCGACCACGTAGCACGTTCAATGTTTCTTCACCCAATCCCTGCTCTTGACTGTCTAATTTATCCAGCCTCGAGTCCAGCATGATACTGGCTCGGTGGCGGATGCCCCCATCCACTTTCAATGAGATGGCAGTCGAAGTCATTTAATTGGTGGACCCCTGTTCCACTCGGCCGAGCTATGGGATTGTGTTTTTCCCATCCGCTTGCAATCATAATGTCGACTAATTCTATTGGAAGTCGCCTGTTCGACTCAGGTCCGAGCCATCTGGGCCTCGGCTTGCTTTGTTCTAGTCGATGTTCAGTTATGCCGAACTACCTTTCAGCTCCACCTCTCCACATTTTGTCCTCGAACACATGGCACGTCCAATATTTTCTCACTTAAGCTCTGGTCCTGGACCATTGCTGTCGAATTTATTCAGCGTCAAGCTAAGCACGATCCTGGCTCGGTGCCAGATGCCCGCATCCATTTCAATGAGATTGTAGTCGAAGTCATTTAATTGATGGTCCCCTGTTCGACTCGGCCGAACCATGGGGTATTGTGGTTTTTTTTAATTGTCAATCTTACGTGTGGCTGAACAGCTTTTAGATTCACCTCAATCCACACTCCGAACACACTCCGATGTGATGCACCCGTGCCATTTCATTCTCATTCGTTCCATCTGACATTAAACAGAATACCAACACGTGGAGGATCCGCATCTTCTCGCGGTGCTTTGAAAGTCCAGTGTGCACCGGCCTGAGGCGGAAAAAGAATGTATTGCGGTGGTATACGCGTATTCAAATCAGACCCGTGTAACACTTCTTCTTTTGATTTTTTAAGTTTTATTCATCGTCGGCCGCCGAAATGGCGAGCTCATGCGACTCTCGCATGCCAATTGGAGAACCTGGGAAGCACACAATGCAGAAACGTATGGCAGTAAATGGTGCGGCGGCCGCACAGAGGCGCGGGGACCTCACGGCGCAGAATAGGAAAAATACGGATGCTGAAACGGAGACCGTCTGTTCAATCATTGTAGATCTCCGTAGTTGAGCTACTTCGCAACGCGGAAAGTATCTACCGAGCACAAAAATGGGTTAAAATAAAATACAGACCCTTTGGGATTCACTGCGCATCGCATCATGTCTGCTGACCCGGGCCAATGTATATCCACTGGCATCCCATACAATTAAATCAGCCAAACACGTGCGGCGCACTCAGAAATCCGGCGGGTAGTAAGAACAAGTATATTCCAGGTGTAGAATCCCGAAACGCTGTTATCGTACTTAGATGCGATGGAAAAGTGGGTTCATCAGTGATCTAGATGGGTATGGTGGTACAACAAAGCGAAGTATGAGCTCAATTTTTGTTGTAGCGTCTGTTTATAAGAGACTAGTGTGGTGGGGCGTAGTTTGGCGTAGTGGCCGAGTGTCGGGCAAGTGTCGGGCTTCGGACTCCGACGGAGGGACCGCGCGCCTACTCACTAGTGCCACGGATAAAAACAGCAGTGCGAGATAATATGTTGTTCTTCGGCGGAGAGACAGAGGGGCCGACACACAGGATGAGCAGGAATGGTGAAAACTTGACGTTTTGGGCGTCGAATCAACTTCTCACGTGGGGTTGTGAATTCCCAATACCTTGCAAGGTTTTCTCTGGTATTTCTATAATCCGCGCTTGAACTCAAGTTTCTCGCCAACTCCTTTTATAGCCTTCGTGAAGGAAGTAACCGAGTCGGGTCAAGTCCTTGAAATGTTAATTAGCTTTGGATAATATCCAACACCTATACACCGTGGGATCAAAAAAAAATCTTTCCATCGCGCCAACAGCTCAGAGATTAAAATTAGATGGAAGAGATTTATTGTGTCGGAAAGCACGCTTACCCACCGAATCGCCTCCAGCATCAAACATATGAGACAACCGTCACCACCCCGCCAGCGTCAACGACGAAAACTAGACCTAGAGAGTCATCGAGGGCAATTTGCGAGCAAGACGCGAGGAACACATTTCCTATGTCCAATTTGCGAAATGTCGTGTGCGGCTCCGGAGTTGCACTGAAGTGCAACAGTCCTAGATATCTTTCTACATCCGTAGCGAGCAAAAGGACGTATGTTCCCGAAGCACCGACCGCCATTTTGCGGATGTCGTGGGGGTGCTCGTATAGGTGAACCTGCCCAAATTCTAGATTGCCTTGCGCTGTACGTCCTGGCCAGAAGTGGATGAATTGCATGGAAGGGTTCAGCGACTGGCCGAAATGGAATGCTCGACCAGTCACCGCAAAAATTCCGTAGTGTGGCACGAACACGCGCGTAGTGTAAAGAGTCCCGCCGAAGCCTGTTTCACCGTGACGGGCGTGAAGCTCTTGTGGACTGGATCCAATGGGGTAAGGAATCATCAATGTAGTTGGTTGAGCATCGGATCCGGTGGGGTGATGATCGGACGTGGATGGAAGAGGAATCGCCTGTATTGTGGTTTGTGAAGCAAAGGGCGGGACGAGTAATAAGTATAGAGTCCATCCAAAGGGTAGTGCCAATGATGTATATATCGTTAACTGTTAGTGCTCAATATACGTAATTTTGAAGGCAGATGGGCTCACTGGATTGAGGTCATCTGGCGGTTCAATCCGCAACGTGGCATTGGAATTCCAGGACCAGGAGATGATATTCGAGATTGTGCAGGATCCCATGACCTGGGCGTTGATAAAGAACGAGCGCTGTGGGTTATCTGGATGGTTCATGGGCGGAGAGATGACATGGGAGATAGAAATGTGACTACGATCATGGAAGTCGATACAGATAACCGCAAAGTTTTCGACGCTCCTGTGAGTATCCGCAACATAAATCCGCCTGTGGGCTACACCTCATGGTGACGTACCGGGTATGAGCCCCGATTAGAGCCTTCCCCTTGATCTTCATACACACTTCCGTGCGAATTTGAAGCTCGGGAATTTCAAGGTGCGCCACCCGATGGCCGGTGAGAATGTCCCAGCAGCTGACACCGCCCAAGATATGGCTCACAGCGAGACTGGCTCCTGGAATGCAGAGTACTTGGGCGCCAGCATTCACAGAGAAAGTGTGAATCCGAACAGGAAGCGGTGTATCAGATTGCAAGTTTTGCATTAGTCGATGAGCCTGCTGCACAGCAATTTGGAGCTCGGGCAGTGAAAGTGCGTCGAGTGCCTCCGTGGTCGACAAAGGGAGGGGTTGCATCTGGACCTCACGTATCCGGATAAGAGCATCCAGCCAAAGGGCCCTTTGGAATCGGAGCTCGCGGATGGTACGGCAGATCTGCGAAAACACGAAGTCAGAACTCGGAATTGTTGACCACTACCACAACGTACTGAGAGAAAGCTAAGGAGATCAGCAACGTCCAGTTGTTTGGCAAACTCTAAAAGGATGTCTTGCGGGACTTGGGCGATACTCAGAGTCATGGTGGTAACAGTCAAGGTATCGGGATATAGATGCGAAGGACTAATTTATCATGACACGGGCTCCGAGAGCGGATCATGCGGACCCAAGGGGCGGACAGAAAGTTGATGATATCATGCTCAGAAATCTCCTCAATTTCAAATTGGGGGGGTTCACGCGAGCTCGCCGGTGGGTCGGTCCGCAGGCGTACGGACCGTTGTCCGCACTGACAAGAAAGGCGAGAAAATAAAATTCAAAACAAAATTCAAAACGAGCCATGACGCGCATGAAGTGGTTAGTGTAGACTTGGTGTAGACGGACCGATTTTGCCGAAAATGGTGAAGTGATCATTTCAACCAAAAAAGATTCGGAGGCCAAATTTCGATGAATTTGAAGTGACAATCTATTTTATGGCATGTAATTGTAGGGAGTTTACCTTTTCTATTTAACAATCCATGAAGAAATGAGAAAGCTACATCGAAACTAAGTGAAACCCTGTCTAGAAATCCAAAATGTGCGGACCGGCTTCCTGTGGCACTGCAAAGCTACTGTACCAGCGTGTATGGTAGCAACCACTGAGACTGCGTTACGCCTGCTAACTTTCAAAAGTTAGCAACCAGTTGCCTTTTTTGGGTCCGGACCGTCCTAAAAGGCAATACCGGCACCGCAGGCCCGAAAAATTGCCTAAAAGAGCTCCCAAAGTCGGAATTTTTGCGTTACGGGCGCGATTTAGGCAAATTTTTGGGCCTGCGTTACGCGTTACGGTTGCTACCATGCACGCCGGTACAGTATGCATGATATCTCTTTTGGTTGTGCGGACCGGATGTTTGTTGATGCGTGGATGCATCGCCACTTGTCTTTCTCTTTCATGGCTTGTTCACGGGCCATATCGCAGTCTAGCTGTGTGGCCAGTAAGTTTCCACGTTCTCGTCTCATCCATATTGCATGAATCTTAAGAAAATATCTTTCGCCCTCGGAGAGGCGTTCTCAAGTAAGTGTAATACTGGACAGTCTCGAACAATCCATCTGGAAACGCATTCCAGCGGCACAGACATGGCATGTCCATGCCAGACCGAGTACTTCTGCCACAGACCGACAGACACCCGCAGACCTCCGCAGACACGGTCATGAAGCGACAGACGCGGTCCTTAAGCGGTCGGCGTGGTCAACGAGGCAGGCAATCAATTTTTGATTCTTCTTAACCTCGTTTGGGCGTCGTTTTGTCGCGATGTTGACTTCTCCAGTTCCTCAATGGCAAAAAACTTGTCGGCTTCTACATGACGGCTCGAACGAAAAAAAATTGCTAAGTCCGTTGCTGAGAGTATGTATAAGAGTCTCGAAAGTGTGCGCTGTTGTCAATGTCTTCCTTTCTTTCTCCCACATTTGTTCCTCAGCTTTCTTGTGGGTCAAATCTTACCTCTCCTCCTAGATATTCAGACTCATCACATCATTCTTTAGAACATGCTTCCCGCGAAGACTCTGGATAGCAATGGTCACGCACGTACGTCCGTCGTTTTGAATTCTCGTTCATCCAGTTCCTCACCGACATGAATTCTAGGTCCTTGCCAGCGTGAAATGATCCGAGTGCTTTTTTGTGCGGCTACCATGTTCTCGTATTTACTTCAATGTAGTCGTTAGCTGCTTGCCAATATAATTTGTTCAAAAGCTATTTTTCTGCCTGCGAGCACCCTCTGTACTGTTCTGCCTGCATTAGGAAGCTTCCGAGGAAACATATGGCCGTTTGATGGAACAGATGGATCATCAGCATGCGTGATAGTGATGGTCTGTGAGTGATGGTCTGTGGGTGTCTGTGGGTCTGTGGCACTATCGGTCTATCAGTCTGTGAGCGTCTACCATAGAAACTGCGTGTCTGTGGCTGTCTGGTACAGACAGGGGGAAGTCTGCGGGTCTGTGTGGTCTGTATGGTCTGCCACAGACCACTACAGACATTGGGTATTTTCCAGATGTCAACGAAGAACTGACGATATTCAACCCTCCTCGCGGCATCACCCTGAACATGGGCTCGACGTGTCCCACCTCATGCGATTTGCCTTCTGCAGCGGCGTCTTCCGGCCCCGATGCGGTTCTCTCCAATGAACGCAATTTCTGCGTTGCGGAGCCGTTCGCCTCGCCTGTATAAACTCTCGAAAATCTAATATCAAACGTCTCTGTTTCTTTGGCCCTTACTCATATCTCGGACAGCAACGCAAAACACAGGCCGCTTTTCACAACACGTTTATCAGTTCGGCCACTGCCATTGTCAAAAATGACTGTTCCTACTGCTTCTTACGACCCGAACCCGAATTGGACGAGCGTCTTCCGGATTTTTGCGGAGAATACGTATTCAAGCGCCTCCACTGCTTTCCATCTCACTTTTTTTTTTTTTTTTTTGCGAATCTCGGTTGAGGTACTACCTACTAGCTGCGATCCGAATCCTCGGCCATTCAGCCAGTCTTCTCTGAAAACTCTCAAGAGTACATCGGCATACATTTGCGGGTTGAATTATTTGGAAGTTTGCGTGGACCCACACCGAAAGCTGCTGCGACGATTAAAGACAATTTATTGTAAGTAATGTACGGCAGGACGAGACATCCGAGCTCTGTACATGCAACCGAATCACGACTATGACTATAATACTATAATGCAATTCCGTTCCGATAGCGAAGAATGAAAGTGATAGCAAGAAAGGAGAGTCAAAGTGAATAAAAATAAATCATGATTCATGAATGCACGTTATGTGCCCTATACACGCTCGCCTCGCCTCATAATTTATTCCACGGGTTTCCAGGCCAAATAGCCTGCGCCCGCTGCTTCCCACCCGCACTCCTGCCGTCAAAAAATGACGAGCAGGCTGCACGGAGAGATGATGTGGGTTGGAGCACGCCAACACCTCACGCTCCCCACCACGCCGCCACGACAATCATCACCCCCGCACCCACCGCACCCGCGAGGAGCAGCGTCTGTTCCGCGTCGGTCTGCGTGCGCGCCCATCCTTGAGCCTCCCCTCCCCTCTTTGTGGGCCTCACACTCCGAGTCTTCGCCGCACCCGAGGGCAGGCCGCCCGCCCCCGTCGACAACTGCGCCGATTGCATTGCAGACTCGGGGCCGAGGTGAGTCCCATTCGCCCACGCGTCCAATGCATTGGATTTGGCGGCATTCCAAAGCGCCGTCGGCGTCGCAGCCAACGCACCCCCGCGCATGCTCCCCTCGGGCGTGAGCAGCCCCCAGCGCCCAGGTATACGCGCATCGTCGTCGTCCCCTTCTGCCGCCTGTCGCGCATGACGAGGGGGCCGCAGCGCGTCCTGCGCCTCGTCGCCCGAGTCGGACCCAACAGGCCCATCGGTGTCGGAGAGCGAGGAGGACGAGTCTCCGCCAGCGTCGGCGCCCGGATCGTACATCTCCATCCGCTTGCGCCCACTTCGCCGCCCGAAGGTCGCGCGTCCCATCGCCGCACCCGGACCCAAACTCGACCCGCTTGCGTATGACGCCGCACCGACATTGACGTCCAGGCCCCGAGCAAATGCAGGCACGTCCCGGAGCGCATACACACCCGCAGGCGCCACAGCAGCGGTCATAGCAGCAGCAGAAGAAGGATCATATGATGCTGCCTCTGCCCGGAACGCCGCCCACTCCGCCTGCAGCGCTGCGAGACCCTCGGCGAGGGAGGCCTGGATCTCCTTGGCTTCACCGTCGATGGAGATGGCGTGTGCAGGGGCGGCGACAGCTGTGTTGTCATTTGACGTAGAAGGAGGGCTAGGGACGGTAGAGATCACCGCCCCTCCAGCGCGCGCACCCTCCCTTCCAGGCCCTCCAGTCTCCCACCGTCCACAGGTGCCTTTTCCCCCTCCGTCATCTTCCCTCCATCTATCGCGCCCACGGACTCAAGCGTCGGCGAGGTCGTGGTGGGAGATGTGGACACCGACGCCGATTGGAGCGCCGCCAGTCTCCCATGCAGCGTCCCCAACTGCACCGACACCGCATCGAGCTGCGCCGAGAGCGCGCGCAGATGCTCCGCTTCTTCTCCATCTGCTGCCTCTCCTCGGCCCTCTTCGCCTTCCTCTTCTCGTCCATTCACCCCGTTCCCGTGGTCCATCCGCGTAGGGGAAGTATGCATCGCCGTCAAGCTTGACGGGAAGCCTTCGTCGTCATCGACATCAAACACCCCCCGCAACCCCCTCCATCCCCCCGCCCCTTCCACACCCGCAGAGCGGAACGTCGACCTCGAAAGCGTCGGAGTCGGCGTCATGTCCGCGACCTCCGCCCCGAAATCGATGTCATCTGCCCAGTCTTCGTCCCTTCGCTGCCCACCCTCCTCATCCCCGTCCCCGTCCCCATCTCCCTCTTCGTCCTCTCCGTCTCCGTCTCCCGCGAGCGCGTCCTGGAGCGACAGCCCGCCGCCGTCGATCTCCAAGTCCTCCAACGCGTCCACCCCAAGCCTTGTACGCCTGATCGTGCCGAGCGACCACGCCGCGCTCGTCTGCGCGGCCTTGCCCTTCCCTTTCTCTTTCACTGTGGCACCCCCGTCGGCGGGGGAGTACGAGCTCGGGATAATCGTTTGCGCTCGTGCCCGCCTCGATCGCGCCCGTTGCAGCTCACTCGCCTCCGTGCGCAAGGCGGCGAGCTCGACGCGGAGGGAGAGGGTGCTGGCGTGCAGAGGGGAGGCGCCGTCATGGGAGGAGTCGGGGGTTGGGTACGAGTCGCCGTGCGGGGTCGCGGAGGGAGAGTCTGCGTGAGGGGAAGAGGGATCTGCATGCGGATTGAGTCAGCGAGAAAAGGTGGTAGGAGAGTAGGACGATTTACCAGAGGAGGGTACAGAGTCGGAGTGTGCGGCATCGTGATCCGCAGAGTCAGAAAGCACATCCGAAGGCGAGGCGGAGCCTTGCCCAGCGGTAGAAATAACAAGTCCCGCTGCCGCCCGCACCGCCTCCTCCAGCGCAGCCTGTGTGCTTGCTAGCTCCGCACGGAGTTGGGCAAGCGCGGCCGCGTGGGGGTCTCCCTCCGCCTCTCCGCCGTCTGTAGCATTAGTCTGAGTCGTATTCATATCATTACTTGATTCGTTATTGGCGCCGGACGACGTTGGAACAGACATAGCGCTGCTCGACGTTGGCATGGACGCAGTTGGAGGTATAAAAGGAGGCACAGGCGAACCCAAGGTCGGAATGGACACTGTGGCAGGCGCAGAGACAGATGAGACCAATGTAGGATTCGACAACGCCGCCAAAGCAGCAGCGGAAGGCCCGTCGCGTATCCTTGCGATAATGCTGTCAAAGTCGACGCCCGACTTGGGCCGGATGCGCTCGGCGCCCATTCCGCCCATGCCCGCTAGGCCGGTGCCGTGCTGAGGCCGGCGCGGGGCGTCTGGGCTGCCGCTCGCTGCGCCGTTGCTATTGGAGCCAGAGTTAAGGTCGTGGATATTCGGTGGGAGCGGTGGCACAGGTGGCGGCGTGCTGGGAACCGTGGGCGGTGGGTATACGCGCGTCTCGGCGCGCACGGCGCGCTGCGCGTCTGTGGGGGTAAAGGCGCAGGTGACGCGCGCAGCGACTTTGCGGTGCACGACTTCACCGTGTTCGCCGACGATGTCGATGCCGAATTCCTGATAAATAATCATCAATCAAGCCCATAGTGACCAATGTCGAAGGGAAAGAATGCAAGAAATTATGCAGATGAACGGCGAATAAATGCAATCAGGAAGATTTTTAAAGCTGGCACGGAGACAACCTGTCCCCCAGCTGAGGCGCAGTGTACGACCATCGCCTAGCACGGGACACGCAAAAGTCAAAGCAAAACTAGGTCGGAGCGTACGCGAAACAGGCGAATGCAAGGAACGTAAGACACTCCATGGCGCGAAGGGGAATCATCAACGCCAAATTAGTGGCGCGGACAGCGCCATGACAACAACTGACCGCCGCCATCACCGCGCCAGTAATGCAGCAATGCGGAGACGATACACAGACGTCCTTGCGCTGGCATTTGCGCCTGTGTAAGAGAAAAAGCGCCAGACAGAAAATATGGAGGCAGGAACAGGGAAGAAGGAAAGAAGGGGCAATTCGGTCTCTACACTGTGTCTGCATGAGGAGCAGCGGATTAACTGCGACTCTGCGGCGCAGACTACAGGCCGTACGGCAACAGCTGCCATAGTGGAGCACGCGACATGCTCATTCGCCTCCAATACAAGCATGGGCAGGAGGAATTTGGTGGGTAAACCAGAAATGTCAATGAAAGGCGAAGAAAATCAAATAAACAGAAGCCCAAGCCGTCCCGGAAGTCGATTGACACCGGATTCAAAGGCCCGCTTGCAGTATGCTGAAATCGGTCTCGTAGTCCGAGGATCATTCCGTCTAAAGGTCACTCAAGAGCATAAAAGCAAGACCCGAAAGAGAAGAACCGGAAGAGGCATATACGAAGCGGGGGAAAGGTGGGAAAGGCTAGAGTGCGACTTACAAGGATATCATCGCTCCGCAATTCGAACGGGTCTGACTCTGCGCCTTCTAGGCTCAGTCGTTCTCCGTTCACAAACGTCCCATTGGAGGACTTGACGTCCCGGATGAGCATCTATCAAATAAAAAATATCATATCCGTCGTCATACTAAATTCTGGTAGAATATTCAGGACACGTACCCTTCCACCTTCAATCCACGCTTCCGCGTGTTGCCGACTGAGTACACGGCTCTCAAACACGCCGTTACCCGCTCCGGGCGCGCTCTTCTGGTTTAGCTGTCGCCCGATCCTTACCCGCGTTCCAGGCGGCAAGGCAATTCGTTTTGGTGGAAAGAAGGAGTCATCGAGAGGGAGCAAGTAAAGACCAGGTACCGGGTCGGGCGGGACCATTGTAGAGGCGGCAGGAAGAGGAAGACTTGAGGAAAGGAAATGTGGGAGCAGGAGGAATGAATGAGGGAAGCTGATGCCAAATAGAATACAACACAGAAATGCCAAACAGGGCACGCGGCGGCATCTCTAGTACCACCATGAGCTCCGTAAGGGCGCTACAAAGGATTCCCGTTCAGCGTCCGGCGGCTGATTCCTTGTCGCTTCATCGCCGGTGTGGCGACTACTCCACCGTATACTGCCCTATCATCGGTATTTTTCCAAATTATCGAATCATTTTTTAATTTGGCAGAAAGAACCGGCGAGAAGGAACGCGGAAGCTCCTCGTCCGTCGCCTGGATTTGAGGCAACTAGCATTTCTTCCACTTTGAATCCGGACCTCGCACGGTCTGACCATGTCGATCCATCCCAGTGGATGAGAATGTACATCAGTTTCCCGCGTTCACGGGAATGGCACCCACGGGACAGTTTAATTAGTATGGAGCCGGGACCGACAAGTCGAAGGGAGGTACTGCATGCGATACTGCTCTCAGCCCGTTTTGACGGGTTCGAATCTTTCCGTGCATTGGTGCGTCGTGCAACCCCTTGCCTTCTGAATCCCGAGTGACCATACATTTCCAGACTCAGCGCTGGTTCTACCTTTCATCATCGTACTATTTAAATTTCGTCGTCAGTGGTTTCAATCTCAAGTTCCCCGCCCATCTTGAGATACAATTTCCTTGTGAAGTTGAATAATCCGGTATTATCATCCGCCCATAACAAAATACTGAATGAGACGCGGTAGTGTCCTACTCTGTTTACGACTGACCGCGGTCATTTACTTCTTTGGAGGCGCACCCCAGATGGTAACATCGCTTTTCGCTGCTCGGAGATCAGTATCTGAGACGCATCCATAGTCCCCCCACTGCCTACTGCGTCAACGTGAGGCTTCGTGGTGTGAGCTGTTAAAACTCTGTTATCACGGGACATTCTCAGCAATCTCGGTACATACTTTCGTCAACATCGCGCTGAGCGGGAATGAGAAGTTAATTCCTCGCCGTTAGAATCGAATCGAGAACAGACCTCTTCCACGATCCAACCTCCTTTATCGGGCTGAAGTTCCCGTACGACAATGAAGTCTCAGAGAAATTCAGATTCGCTGCTTCACTGCCTACCCAATCGACGGTCTCCTGTCCCGAAATCGAGAATCAGCATTCAAAGTTGAATACAAGGGGCAATCGCACTCCATCGGCCACCTGCCAAAACTTCAGCGGTTTGGTTTTTCATTTAAGACGAGTTCGGGATAGTACACTGACCACATTTCTAACCCAGGGGTGCCGCTGCCGACGCGGTCGCCTTCATGATAATCAGAAAAGGGCATTGCCGTTCGCATTGATACTTACTCTGGACGTCGTTGACCTGGTCAACGCCACGTTCCTTTGGGTGAACCAATATTCAACATTGGATATTAAATGCATCGAGGATTTCCACTCACATTGACATCAATCTGCCTGCCTTTCCTCCGGTCCCAGCTGTTCTCGGTGTTGACTAAACATAAATGATAGTCAATAGTGGAATTGTGCCAATGGTTCAACGCATACTTTCGTCCACCAAGG
>JARJLF010002838.1:0-27927 GCA_029378395.1 Mycena leptocephala
TTTGGAATTTAACCACTTCATCAACCCAACATTCTTATCCCGGTTACTCTCGCCAAAAACCGAAAGCAACGTTCCACGATTATAGCAAAATGTGGAGCAGGAACCTCCTGCAGAGGCATCTGTCCAAGGTTGCGCTTCAGGTCAAGCATTACCTGCCTGTCCAAATTCCATGGCCTGGAGCAAATAATGCCGAGCAAAAACAGCATGGCCGGCCCGTGAGATATGACGAATGAGGATGTTGTACGTAGTGGTATTGGGATGGGCAAAAGGAGGCGTGAAGACCGGTGTAGATTCAGGTGTAGATTCAAGTGAGGCACCGTAATCGTCGTCTTCATCTTCATCGTGGTATGATGATGACGATGATGCAGCGTTTGTAGAGCGTTTAGGTAGCGGTGTCGTAAGCACCTCGAATGCTTGGACCATCCGTGAAATGTTTTTCAGCCGTCCAAGTGTATCGATGGTCGTATTGAGGGCGGCCGTGGAAAATGGTTGAGGACTCGGCGCCTTGACAGCACCGTTATCTGTCATGTACTCCAACGGAGGGCAGTCTGGATTGGCTAAATCAATGCCGTACCCCCACTTCATGAGCATTTCAATCCCCGCATGTCTGTAGTGTCCTTCAATATTCGCATCGTAAGATCGAGGTTGACAGACGTGAATGGAATGTTCAAGGATTTCATCGCGCTGACGAGATCCGATACATTCGACGCGTCACCGCAATTGTTCGCGCCCTGTCTTTTCGCGCGATAGGAAGGGTTAGCCTGTGTGCTATCGCCTGCAGACACAGACCGAACGTTTTGGTTCGGGGGAATGATACCGACAGCGGTCAACTCCTTGTATACCTGCATAACGCCGAGATGATGCCCTACCGCAGCAAATTGCTCCAAGATGAAATTATAATCATCCAGAGTGGGCTGTGCGCCTGTGGCGCGTATGTTTCGAATAATTGCCTGAAATCGTCCTTCATGGACGTGCGGAATGCGTGGAACGTTTCCCACAAATAACCGACGAGTTGCAGCCACACGCAGTAGCCGACTGGACGGCGTGCATTTGCGCAAAACCTGCTGGTGGATCTCCAAGGGAAGCCGTTCGTATCCCAGAAACGTGAGAAGATTAGTGTAGTTGGCCCAAACGCGAGAAGGATTTCCATTGATTTCCAAAGACTCTAACAAAAGGTCAAAGTTCCTCTGGCGAATGCGGTCCACGGGTGCGGGGAAAGAGATGGTGTTGGTGGTCGTCGAGTCGGTGACGGGCGGAACACCAGAAGAGTGTCTCGGGGGACCTTGGAGAAACCGGTGGAGAGGTCGAAAGCCGGTGAATCTCCACAGAGGGAGAACCAAACCGCTCATCGAGTTGGCGCTCATTTCATGTTGGTTCCAAAAAATTATCCAGACGTTGCAGCCAAGCAGGTGCAAATCTTCCAAATCAGGCAATTGACACTTCTCGACCTCCTCTACCACAGCATGACCTGCCATTTCGTCAGTCTTGGGATGTTTATACTCGACGAGTTCGCTTTCCTAGATGAAACCGGTACTCCAACGAAATCCATAGCTCCCCAAATTGGCGGTGGAGGAACGTATGCTTGCATTGGCGCTCGAGTGTGGTTATCCCCCAGTCAAGTAGGAATGATAATAGACCGTGGATCTGATTTTCCTTCTTCTATGGAAAGAAAACTCGCAGAGTTTGGTGGAGATGAAATGTGGTTTTATCGCCACCAACCAACTGGAACCACTCGTGCATTAAACACTTATCGAGGAGACCATAGAAGGTCGGAGGTGGAAAACATCGACATTACACCTCTTCCTGACGTTACCCCAGCTTTGACTATCTGACCCCCAGAATTCGAATCACTCCCAGGGATTTCCGAGGAACCCGTCTCGAAAATTCAACGGCGCTACACTTTATCTGTTCTCCGTCTCGTGCATGGGCCATAATGTCAGAGGTTCAACAGATGCCTGGCTGGAACCCGACCATCATATATGAGCCCATACCCGTTAGTCGATTACACCAGAGGGACCGTCGACTTGTGTTTTTGATCCCGTCATAAAGGACAGGTGTGTTCCAGAGGAATTAGGCCCGTTGGTCAAAGTCCTGCCACAAATCGATATCTTGAGGTGCAGCCCGTTCACTCTTACTCTCAGAACTTGGGTCCCAACTTCACGTAGCCCTAATGCCGAAGAAGCCCTTGCTCTTCTCTCCCTCCCGCTCCCGCCTACAAAGAAAATAATAGAAGAGGCTGCTCACAAGTTTTTGGAATTGGGCGTTGGCATCGATGGAAAGGGTTGTGTCATAATCAGGAGCGGGAACATGGGAGCCTGTGTCGCCCTGAAAGACAAACCGACCGCTGGGTCCCGGCATTCTGGACAAGCAAGGACGAACATAAGGTCGTCGACGTTACAGGTGGAGTTCCCAATTGAATCCGAGACAGCTGATTTGACACGCTATTAGGAGCGGGAAATAGCTTTCTAGGTGGGCTCGCGGCAGGATTGTTATTGGAGAACGGCGACCCTTATGTGGCCTCTTTTCACGCATCGGTATCTGCGTCATTCATTATTGAGCAGCAAGGGCTACCGACTATTTCGATCGTGAATGGAGCAACACAGTGGAATGGTGACGATCCCCAGCGAAGACTAGACGAACTCCGGAAGCGAGAGGCAGATTAAAATTTACACTTTAATACAATAGATGAGGTCTTGTCGTTTCACGTTGCGCCGCTCGTAGACTGGAACTTTGCCCGACTAGCAGCAAATAGCTGTTCTTGTGCAGCCAAAAGCTCCTCGGTCGTCATTCCAGATTGCTCGAACTTCGAAACCTTCTTCTCCCTGTCCTACGGCAAATGTCAAGGCAAGGTCTGCAGGACATTTCACGGTCAGCCCACCTTTTGCTGCTGCTTATGTTCCTTCAGCACATCCTCAACTTCGGTCGTAAAGGAGTCAAACCCAAGCCGCTGGAGAGTGTTAGTTTCCATACGCAGCGAGACGAGTAGTTGGTTTACCTTCAGTGCGCCGATTATATGCTCCGGTGCAATGGTCTTTTTGGACTCCTGCTCACAGATCTCATTGGCTTCGGATGAGATTAAATGTATAAATTCTTTCGAGACATAGTCAGTATGTCGATACACCTGGAAAGGTGGAGACAGCGCTCGCCTACACAACACTCTATGACCAGATCCCGTGTTTCTTTGGCGCACACTACGTCGTTGGGAAGTAACTCTACAGTATGTGAGCGCCACCAACTTGGAGACTGAGAACGTCGCGTGCCTGTAATCATCTTGGCCACAGTTGCCTTTGGCAGTGAGAGATCGTCATCCGTAGGCGGCGCGCCGCCAGAGTTTCCTTCACGGTCTGACATGACGGTCCAGGAAAGTCAGGGTCCGTCAGAGCGCGTCCGTTTCCATATTTGGTTGCACGTGGTCTTCAAACACTTGAACCACGATGGCCAATGTCTGTTTGCGAATCTGGCTTTCCCGTATTGCGCTCATGTTCTGTCCAGGTAAACCCCGTCAACCCCAAGCCATTCATGCAAGAGCTGACAGGCAAGCCTGTGTTCGTTCGTCTAAAATGGGGACTCGAATATAAGGGTTTCCTGGTCAGCACCGACGGTTTTATGAACCTCCAGGTCAGTATTCTATCCCCCGGCACGCGTCCAGTAACTTCATTCCACACTTTTAGCTTGCGAATACGGAGGAGTTCCAAGATGGCAAGTCGAACGGCACGTTGGGGGAGGTGTTCATCCGGTGCGCGTTACTTCCTTGGCCCTAATCTGCGCTCTCATGTCTCCTGTTTTCTTTTCAAGGTGTAACAATGTGCTCTACATAATAAGTCTTCCAGGCCCGCCTTTCAAGCTGACATCTAAGCTTTCTTTTACAGAGAGGCACCGCCAGAATAAACACAAAAAGGCCGTGCGCATTTCGAGCCTCGCGCACCCTGTCGGAACAGTTTTGGCTGGCCTTTACCCGCGTACCCATCTTCACTTACACATCCTGTATTTTGAATCCATTTTTTTTTTGAACATCATCGTCCGTCGATTGGCATTTTTTTTTTTTCTCAATCTTTGCAAATAAGTATTGAAATTCCTACCCAACTTCTTGCCTTGTACCAAGCCCTGTCGAAGGTTCTGGTGAGTTCTTGCGTGAGTCGCGAACTCTGAGACTCGCGAAGGTGGCAGTGCAGACCTGCACAGCCCCATTTTTTTTTTGTGACTCCAACCTTTTCTGACTGCAACCACCATCCACTGCCCTCAGTTTCTTTAATCCCCCGAATTTTTCCTCCCACCTTTTCAGATTCGCCATGGCAAAGTCGACTCGATCTAAAGTAAAACGATCGTTCCGCTCCAAAAAGCGGGAAACGGGCATATATGCGGCCACCGAGGCTGCACGTCTGAACCGGCTAAATGCCAAACTCAGCTTGGTAGCTTCAAAAAGCTTGCCGGATGCGGAGGGGATGGAAGACGACGAAGACCTGCCAGGTTGGTCCTGGTTCACAACTTTTGGTCTTTTGGACGCATGCGACATCACTGCGGAATGCATGGGCTCTTTGGTAGCCAGTCCTGAGAAGCGGAAGCGGCGCAGGAGACGCAGTAGAGGCACTCGGCGGCCTATAAAGGCAGCGTATTGCAGCGGCTTGAAAGAGAATCTCGCATCATGATCATTAACGGTCATTGACGATTTTTTATTCTCGCAGCTGAAGAAACAAACCACGATTCGATACTTGAAACTGGTCAGCAAGACATTGTTTTTTACCTTCTGTATTTAATATATATATCCTCTATCCAGACTCGATGCAAGTGGACGCAGAGGGCTCGAAAAAATCCGAACGGATTTCGACACATGGACCCCGAGGTTCTCGAAGAGAGGAATGGCGCAAATCAAAGGGTCTGACACCAAAGCCTACTCCCACTGGAATGAATCGACAAGGGGGAGTCGCTGCCAGGAGAAAAGCAGGCAGATCCAAGAGAAGACGGTAGCGACTCTTTTTTACGTTGTTCCTTTGCTATCCTCAATTTTGCAATTGTTTCTTGAGAAATAAACAAACTTGACTAGAGATCGTCCGTAAGCCCAAAATTTTGACTACATATGTACAATTTTTTTCCTGCCACGTTGTCTATGTAGCAGCCGTGTACTCAGAGGATTCGAGAGTATCGCCAACCCCTTTCTCTGAATTCGAGTTGTTGCCATCACCATCGATGTCTATGGCATGGCGTCCCGCTTCGACATCGTATCGACGACAATCAGTTTTGCTGTAGGCAGCAGGTACTGGAGACCTACAAAGTGCATTAGAGACGAACGGCACACAGTAGGAATGCTCACGGAAACTCTGATAGTTCGGTCATATGCTCGGTGGTCACTAGGACTCCTGGTCCCGACATGAATCTCGAAAGGGAGGAGAGAGAAAAGGGTGTGTTGCTGTAGCGGGGATCACTTGAAGGCATTACTGCGGCCATTGAATGAACGTAGACGTCGGCATTGTAATCCAACAACCGCATAACTGCTCGACAAGCCGCGATAGACCTGCCGGGTTTCGTCCGTAAGTCTGGAATGAAGATGCTAGCAGTACTCACGACACTGTTGCAGCAGGAATCTGAACGCAACAAGAACCATCCTCAGACGCTGTGAGCTTGATTAAATGAATGAACTTACTGTGGCAATACTACGGTGAAAACAGGTCGTAAACACTTCAACATTTATCGAGTGAAGAGACAGCCCGGTACGCACACATTCATGGGGGCTATGGAATTTCCTCAGAAATAGCGGGTATAAAGTGTATCATGACTCACAATTGAGGTTGAGTAGATTCAACACCTTTTAAAATAAATGCATAAATCGTCGTGCCAGAGGGAAAAACTTTGAACCCTTACCGCCGGGACGCAATTCATGGAAAAAGTGACCACAAAGTAAACCAAGCCCTATGCCAGATGAGTAGAGGAAAGGAAAAGACCGTCTGACTCAACATCAGTGAATAGTAATTTCCACAAATCTGTCCTAGCAGAATGCCGTGCCAATAACTGAAACAATATCAACCAAGACGGAACAGAACGATGGCTGTGAAGCACCCACCGCTACTGCCGTCGTAGATAAGATGACGAAGTCGAAACCCATAGCTAAAAGTTGGGTCAGCAAAACGAAAAGACTTGACACGGAAATAAGTACTGAAAAAGAATGTGACGTTGAGGAGGGATGGGTCGGTCGATGCAACGACACACATGCTGAGATCGTGATCCCACACCGCTTTGACGACGAACATTGTGCGATACAGCAATATCCAATGTGCCAAGGAAAGTAATACGAGGGGGATTACGACACTTCGTTTTCTTTCCCATAATGCTACGCTGTCGGCAAGGTGTATGAAAATTCGCTGCGGATGAGGAAATCCGTACGTTCTTAACATCAGTGAAGTTGAAGCACAGAGAATTGCCATGTTCCCCGTCCACTGATGAATGTGATCAGACGCGTAGACACAAAGAAGAGCAAGATGCGTACAGAATTGAATGTAAAGAGGGCCTGTAAGGATCGGTTAACTCGTGGAATATCAGAACATGAACGGACTTGCCCCACACTTAATCTATTAGGGAATATATATTAGGTGAGATGAGTGGTTTGACGTATAAGAAGCATACAGGATGGTGGTTGATGGAGAGGGAGATGATCCTGAAATCATAGTATCGTCGCCACAGAGTGGGAGAGAGAAATAATGCACGCACAATCCAATGAACGAAAAGAGCATACAGTATCGGGAGAGAAAGAAAAATACTAGGAGAGAGTATGAGTCGGTCGGTACCAAGAACCAAGTGTAGCAAATTTACTCTGAGGGGGTAAGGTTGGCAAAAAGGAGGGTACGGTAGGTTTAAAACGCACCAGCGGCCAGCGGAATCTTCGGCGCCGTGTGATAAGAGACCATTCGAAGCCAAAGGTCAGGCAAAGGTCGTATAAAAAGACACCAAATAACACGAATATTATCTTGGCGAAAGCATCTATGTTAACAATCAGTTGTGAGATTTACTGTAAGACAAATAATGAACCTGAATCCTTGAGGATCTCGGCTGGGTCTGACCAATTAACCATGGCAAAGGATTTTTGTGAGGAGGTCCAAGGGTCGTGGGCGCAACGAGACAGCAAAGGAGGCAGGCGGCTCCACGCGACGAAAGAAAGTATGTACTCTTCTACTTAAACAATGCCTCCTGCCACTATGTGGCGTTAATAAATTACGGACGCACATCGCTTCCATGATTCCCCGAAAATTCCAGGCAGATACGTTAAACTTTCCACAATCGACTTGGAAAATGCGACAGTGGCATCGAACGTGACAGCGCAGACAGATTAACGCAAACTGTTGGCCACAAGGCAAGGGTTGCGAAAGAACCCTGACTGCACGCAGGATAGATGCTAGTACTCTGTTATGTACGTTAGGCGGAAGTAAAGACAGGCGGAAGTATCCAATTGGGTTTGGCGTCGTGTCTGTTCCTGACTTACATACGCTTCAGTGTCGTGGTTCGGATACTGTATCCGGCCTAAGGCAGAGGCAGAACTCGCAATTGCCGTGGAGGTCTCGGCTGTGGTGGATAGAAAAAGTCGTTTTTGTATATCGGCCTTGAATAAATCGAGGATCCACCTAGGAGTCGTTTTTACGTCGATGTATGCGTTAGGGTGTCTATAAAGCTCGCGTTGGAGAACCAGAAGATCCTGGGGATGAGGTGCGCCATTATAGCTTAAATGACAAGGAAGAAATGACCCCGCCGACCCCGCCATGATCCAAAAGCCCAGGGATAGATGGATTCAAATACTGGTGTACTCCGCAGTTCAGCTGCACCAAAGGCCGACGGTACCATCGGCACCCCCGCTAACAAGCCATGGTTGCCGAGCACACCACTTCACCTGCAAAACCCCAAGCCCTTCCTTTACGAAATGTCCTCGGAGAATTTTCAACGGAACGATCAAAGGGTCCGTCATCAGGTCGTTATACACTCTGGAATGGAAAACCTGGATAGCGCCGTCGTCCGACGAGGACGCAAACAGTGGGTATGTCGGGTGGAACGCCAAAGAACGAATGGCGCGTGTGTGATAACTAGAGAAGAAGAACTTCCAGTTCAGTTGCCGAGGAGAATCATACGCAGGGAAGCCGTACCGTAGAATCTTGTATGGCTTGTCGCTGAGTTCCAGGTCAAACCAGCACAGCTTTCGGTCGTACCCGCCAACGATGAGATGATCGCCGGACGGGTGAACATCCATGGAAGAGATCCATTTGATACCAGGCGTCAGCGTCTTCAACAACTTTTGCTCGGACAGGTTGTATATCCGAACGTATTGCTGCGTCTAATCGAAAAATGTGTCAGGCCGCGAAGAAGGGTAGTATAAAAGACACTGACTGCCACGAAGAAATGAGGCTTTAGAGGGTGGAAGAGCACTAACTGAACTGCGCCCCTTATCTTTTTGAAAGGTGCTTGAGAGTGCCTTCGAGTAATTTGGTGCATCCAAACGCCTCCTTGCGTCCCGCCGCTTGCTATGTCATCAAAAGGGATCAGGATAGAAATCTAGAATGATGAGCCGACGCACAAACGGTGGCCATATAATCACCCCTTCGATGCCAGGTGATCTGTTTGGGCAGACCTGAGGATTGGGGAAGATGTACGATAAGAATGGCGGTATCAGGGGACCAAGAGCTGGTGGGTGGAGTAACCCATTTCACCGGCGACGGCGTTTCCAGAGCGGGGGGGAGTGTTGCAGGAGCCAGGAGGGACTGTGTGAGAAGCAACACGGAAGACGGAAGGTTTGGCGGTATAACAAAATGCAATGCCTCTTCGCTGTGAATGATATTTTTCAGAACGCAGCGAACGAAAGTATATCCGGACTCACATGCCAACGACGAAATAGCTGACATCCAACCGAGGACACCATTCTAACGCGCCGATCTTGCCCTCGAATTTCCATCGTTTCACTTCTCGTCCGACGTTGAGCTCCCAAAGGCTGACTACTCCGCCCTCATCACCACTGACCACCCATGCGCCATCCGGACTTACGCTGATGCACCTTGCCCGGCCGGAATGACTAAATTTGAGGGACTTGTAATTAGGGAACGGTTTTAGACTCTGCGGGCTTGGTAGCTTTGGAATTAGTGTACTAGGGTCTATGTTGAGTTTGACTCTTTGTATCCGAGGAGCGAGGTAGAGATCGAGTTGGCGGTTGAATCTCTCCTTGATGAATCGGTCGTAGGCAGGCACCAGCCGCAGAGCAGCGTGCTTCTTTGGGAGGTAATCACGCTCTCTGTCCTCGGGGTCCAGAGCTTCCCACTCTGTACGCTCCGCCTCAGTAGGCAAGTATTCCTCTGGAGGGTTGTAGGACTCGGAATTGGTAGGGAGACGAGGTTTCGGCGCCGGCAACGGTGGCGCGTGGGAAGTAGAGGGCTCGGACCAAATCGAGTAAAATTCGAGTTTGGATGCTGTTTTCGGCTTCGAGGGAACTATGCGGCCCTGGCGGATGGCGCGCACAATTTTCATGACCTAGATATAGTGGCAAGATGAGCCTCGTATGCCGAAATTTGTATCTAACCCGACCTTTTGTTTTTCCCATTTACTTGGGACCCACCGACGCTTCGGTTCTGGGGCGGCAGAGAGCGGCATAATCTCTTCTTTCCCTTTACCAGTAAACCACTCGGTCATCGGCTCATATGGATTGTAACCAGCGTCAGGGACTTCATTCGCGTAGAGTCGACGGATGATATCCAGTTCCTCGGCGGAAAGAGGCTTATCCATTTGAGCAGTTTTGTCAAACGCAGATGTCCTAGACACAATAATTAGACATTTTCATGGGGTGCGAAGACACACAACGAACCAAGCAGAAGGATCCTCAACCGTTCGCAAAAATTTATCCAGCTCATCCCCTCGGGCTGGTCGGAGGACCTTTTTCCCATCCATGTCGTACCCAACATGAGGAAGATCATCATACCAATGCATTGGTACATCTCCGACGCGGTTTTGAGCCTGAAAGAATTTCAGAATATTATAAACCGTGAATTTGAACACTCACATCCTCCGTTGAAGAATCGGAGTCATAATCTGGCTCTATCTCAGGGTACACGCGTTTCGGGTGACCAGTTATGTCTGAGATGATTGTTTTAGGTTTTGGGAAGATATCACGGTCGAGAGAGTCGTCGGAATTTTCTTCCTCAAAATCCTCTTCGTCCGTTCCTTCACTATCCTCCTCATCCTCCTCATCCCCAAACGAACCTTCCTCTTCTGAGTCGCTAGCTGCATCTATTTCGGGGAACCGGTCGACTTGGCCATCGTCCGAGGCAGCATCATCCTCGGGCCCCTCTTCGTCGCTCAACATCTCGAGAGATTCAACTGGTGCCGAGAAGTTAGATAGCTCTGCGGGGGCTCAGCATCCTCATAAGCTTGTTTTCTCTTTTTGGTCCGGGGTTTCACGTCCAGAGCGGCCATGGTGATTCCAAGCACAGTCCAAGCACAATTTTTCAAGAATGTCACAGACGCGTGACACTGTGTGACAGTATTCGTTTCGGTCATCTGAGATGGTCAACTACGGCGGAGGCGCGTTGCAGCATATCCCGCATACGCACTACTGACATTTTGCCTCATATAGACGAGGTATCGGCCCTCGTTATTGACATCGGGACCTCTTCTGTACGCGCCGGATATGCAGGCGACGATACACCAAAAGCCGTCATTCCATCGACATATGGATACCACAAGGCGCCCCCAGACGCCGATTCCGCTATGCCAGATGCAGCAGACCTCGCGCAGACAGGTGCTGGAAAATTTGCCAAGATGTACATGGGCCAGTTCGGGCCGTCTGTGTGGCGAGAAGGCATGGAGGTTTCAAACCCTTTGAGTGAAGGCCTCGGTACGTTTTTAAGACATTCCCGAATTCATTGACACCGATTCGCGTCCAGTGCATGATTTCGACCCTATAAGTGCGCTCATGCGGCATGCGGTCGTGGACGTCATGCGTTGCAGTCCTTCCGAGCATCCTATATTAGTGACAGAGCCTGCCTGGAACACTCCTGCCAACAGAGAACGGATGGCAGAGATTATGTTTGAAGAATTTCAGGTGCCAGCTTTTTACATTGCCAACACCGGCGTTCTCAACGCGTAAGCTTTCGCCTTTTCGTTGCAAGAATTATTCAAGCCATTAATGCTCTTCAGTTTCGCTGCGGGAAAAGGGTCGGCCCTCGTTATTGATGTTGGGCAGACAATGGCCAGCGTGACACCAATAGTCGATGGTTTTGTTTTACGAAAGGGTACGTTGAGCGCGTCTCTGAAGGAGCAACAATTTTTTGAATTTAATTTGCACAGGTCTGGTATATTCTTCGCTTCCTAAATTGGTCCACGCGCACGCCCGTCATATCCTTTTGTCACCCAACCCGCAGCGAAGGGGAATCGAGCTGTACCCTCATCAGCTCATTAGCAACAAACTGGTCAGTCAAAGAATCCCATGGCAGATCCGTTTCTCATTCTGATTGGAGTACCAGCCTGTAGAAGTCGGCGCTCCCCCGCGTTTCACACTCCGCGAAGATCGCGTCAAAGGGACAACGGACAGCTGGCGGACCTGGTATGAGGCACGTGAAGTGGACGAGTGGATTCAAAGTGTTGCGGGCGTTTTAGAACAAGGATGGAATGATCAGTACGCCCAACGTCAGCTCGATGAATCCTATTGACAATCGGTATTTTCCAGAGTTGCTGCATCTCGACCGCCCAGACAGTACGAGTTTCCGACAGGATACAACGCGTGGTTTGCCCAAGAACGGTTCTCAGTGGGCGAACAATTCTTCTGGCACTCGCCTCAATTGCTAGTAAGGGAATTTGGTTCGTGTCGATTGCCTTGGAACCAACAGCTCGAATACAGGCATCTAATCCTAGTCTTCCCAAAACTATCCCCGCCCTTATTACCGAATCGCTGAGGGCGTGCGACCCGGAGTTGCGGCAGGTCCTCGTCGGCAACGTCGTCCTTACTGGTGGTGGTAGCTTGTTTGCTGGATTCGGGGATCGACTCTCCGCCGAACTCGCAAGGAGTTTCCCGCACGTACGTCGCCGTCGACCAGTAGTCGCGCAATTCTTACCCTCCCTAAGGTCAAAATCCACTCGCCAGGAAATCCTGTCGAACGCCGCTACGGCGGTTGGCTCGGTGGAAGCGTTCTGGCCAGTCTGGGTACTTTTCACCAGCTTTGGATCAGCAAAGAAGAGTGGATGGTGCGTCAAATCCATATTCTGGTTGTTCCGCACTGACTGTCACGGATTTCAGGAGCATGGAAAGGCAATTGTTGGCCAGAGATGCAAATAGCGACGTTTTGTATTAATAGACTTGAAGTCATGTTGTGCCACCACCAACCGAGCGTAAAACCATACGTTTGATAAAGTTACTTACAGCAGACACGGATGTGCAAAACACAGTAGTACATGCTAAAATACATGTACAGGGAAAGAACCTACACGCCCAAACATCTCGGCAAAAAATAGGTTTCGGCAAATGCGTCGCTGAGAAGCACAGCTCCTCCATATTCCCCTCCGGAGATCTACTCTTCCTTTGTTCTCGTCCGCTTACGAACGAGGCTTCCTGCAATTTTCGGGAATAACATACGGACGCGAGCCAAACGGGCGGGATAGAGATGAGGGCGGTTGGAGAGTGGTAGGAGGGATTGTCTTCCACGCCGACAAATCGCCCGGCCATAAGATAATAATGGTAAAAAAGGAACGTATAGTGTGGGTTTTTCGAGCGCAAGACGTCAGAGTCAAGAGCTCATTAACGAGACAGAAAGGGAAGGAAACCTCAGGCTTGCGAGCACAAATCGTTCAATATCATCGACCAACCAACCAACCTCTTGCAGTGTTTTCGTTAATCAAATGTCGCCAGCCTTCAAGAAACCTAGTAGGCCTCGACGAATTCCCGCCTTTCGCGCGAGTTCATGAGCATGCCCAAGCCACCGATCGCCTGGCGCCTGATCCTGGTGGCAAAGTTCTGCGGTCCAAGCTCGTCTGCACCAGAGGGCGGCCCTCGGGGCTGCCGCATGGGCTGGCTAGTCATCCTGTGACCGGGAGCCGAAGCAAACTGCTGCTGCTCGGCGACAGCAGAGGCAGGCCTGCCGATCCCCAAACCCTCATACAGTTTCTTGGTGGCTTCCTCGCGCGGCGAGAGAGGTGTCTCGTTGGATGACGCAGAGTGGGGAGTGGTCGGGTTGGAGTTGGACCCCGACTTTGAGGAGATCGAGGAATCAGGATCGTCGATCTCCCCTTCCGTCATGTCGATCGCAACTGCCGGCATAGGCTGAGAAGCGACGACACTGAACCGCAAGGGCTGCGGGCGGGCCTTACCGATGGGCGTGGGGGACGCAATAGGGGGAGGGGAAACGCGCCGCTCGACGGGAGGTGGTGTCACTTTAACACTAGGCGACCTGTTGTTGCCGCTGAGGACGGAGTTGTTGTTCCCGCCACGACGCCAAGTGGAGGCCGAGTCGGACCTGGAGGGAGTTCCGCTTTGGTTAAGATTGTTGGAGGCGGGACTGCCGAGGGATGTGCCTCCACTGATAACGGTGGTGTGGGGCGTGGTGGGGAGGGATGCCAGCGCATCGTCGTAGTCCTCGGCGGCGAACCTCGACATGGAACTGCCCGACATGCTGTTGGGCCTGCTGCCGAACTTGCCGCCGAGAGCGGCCGTCATCGGAACTTGCTCGTCCGCAGCGTTGTTCTGTGCGGCACGACGCATTTGGGCGCTGAGGGTGGCCGATCGCAAATCAAATGTACTACTCAGAGGCCCAGCTGTGGCAGGCGGGTTAAAGCTGACACGTCTGGGGCTCTGCTGCTGCTGCTGCTGCTGCTGGAGTTGGGCCTGTGCGATGAGCTGCGCCTGATATTGTTGGGCTTGTATGGCCTGTGGCGATGTTAGAGGCAGCCAAGTAGAAGCGACGGATGGCGAACCTGCATCCTCATGATCTCGAGCTGCATCATCTGCATCTGTAACGCAGGGTTTGGGACCTGGTGGGTGGACTGCTGGGGCAGAAAAGCAGGGTTAAAGGGAGCGCTATTTGGATTCAAGCCCCGCTGTTGCTGGGTGAATCTGTTGTCTGGGCCGTCAACAGCGGCGGTCATGGGCATGCGGGGGGCCTGGTGGTTGGTGAAAACGGTCTGGCCAGGCATGTCGATGATCTGATCGTCATCTTCCTCGGGAAAGATGGACGTGTGCAGTTGAGAAGCGAAGCGAGGGACATTGAAGGATCCCCCGGGAGCAGCGGTGTGGGGGACAGATGCTGAGGAGGAGCGAACCCCGCCTGTGCGAAGGCCGGAAAGAAGGGAAGCGCGGGGGTTCGGAGATGCGGCGGTCATTGCTCAGATATATAAGGTGATTATGTTTGAGGACGTTGATTATTGACAAAATGTAAGTGGCAAGCAAGGGTACAGCTGGAATTGGTGAGCGAGAGACGAGAAAAAGGTTGGTGCACGTACAGAAAGGGCTCCTGGATGCGCAGACGATTCTCTCTCTGTGTGGGGGGTGGTGGTAGAAAGAAGGGGAATTTTTAGTGTATTTTATTGTGTTTAAAAGAGACAAGAGGAAGAGCTGAGAAGGAAGGCCACCGAACCCCGGACTGAGGGAGAATTGAAAGGCAAGAGAGTGCAAGGTGGCAGTGCTGAAATTCAAACAAACCTACACACGCGCCTATCTTCAGAAAATCACAAAGGCTATACTATAGAAACGAGCCTACACAGATGTCCTTCGCGTTCCACTACGCGCTATTTCCCGCTGCACGCGCACTCCGCTGCGTTTTACTCCAGAATTCTCTGTCCCCCGCAGAACCTTTTACTCCTCCTCGCGTAACTCATACAACCGTGGATACTTTCGTTTTCTCGATGCTATTCCACAAAACACTGTCTTCTGGGGCATCGTCGGCCTCAACGGCGCAGTCTTTACCATGTACTGGTGGGCCGATAAAAAACTAAAAGTAGAGCGCAACCCTGCCATGTATCGTTGGATGAACCAGAATTTTACTACCAACTGGCGTAACCTCTCGGCCGGCCGCATGTCCGTTCTCCGCAACAATTCCTCTCCTTATATCTCAACATCTATCTAGATGGACGCTCTTCACGTCCGCGTTTGCGCATGCTGACCTCGCCCATATTCTGTGCGTTCCACCCTTGGAAAAATCCAATCACCAACTCTTGTCGCCTATGACAGTTTCAACGGCTTTACGTTCTATTTCATGGCCCCGATCACGCTGAGCATCTTGGTTCGTTTGTTCATCTGCCAGACCGTAATGACTCTGATCCTGCACGTAGGGCAGCAGACAGTTTCTCTTCCTGTACCTCGGCGGCACGTTAATGATCCTCCATGCTGTGTGCGTGCTCACTGTATCTACTATCAGGCGGCGCGGTAGCACAATTGGGATCAACTGCATTCACTAACATCTTTCAAAATGGCCGGGATCCATACTCGCTCGGTGCTAGCGGTTAGTCGCCCCTTTCCTCTTCCATCAATCTCATCACCCCCTTCATGCACAGCTGCCATTTACTCTACGCTCTCTTTCCTTGCCTGTCATGCGCCGAGAATGACCTTACTCTTGTACGGAATCATCCCTGTTCCGATATGGCTCGCTGTCTCCGGCATCTTTGCGTATGATACCTATCGCACGGCCGCAGACAAGGTTTGCTGTAACATCTGGCAAATATTCCTCAACTCATGTTACGTTTTTGTCAGGGCGGCACCACCAATACGTCTGCCCATGTGGGCGGAATATTGGCCGGAGCCGGTTACTTTTTCTTGCGTCGTTTCCGTGTCTTCTAGGACAGTGCTTCCCTCTCTAGGACAGTGCTTCCCTCTTCTTACAAAGTCAGATTCCGGGAGGCCACATCTTTATTTCGAGATACGATCTTGAATTGCTCACTCTGACCCTGACCCCAAAACAACACCAAGCTGACATTACGACCATACCTCCCACATTATATTGAGACGGACCTCGAATTTACGCTGTCTTCAAGCCCAAATTAACGAACAACAGCTTTCGGTGATAAAGCCGCTTTACTTGGCAGGCAGCTATTTTCAGTGCAACTGCCCCGCAGCTTGTTCTAAGTCTTGAAGCGCTCGTCACAGGTCCTTTCTATCCTGCTGCTCTTTATAAATAAGACGGTTAGCGGACGTGAGCCATGTACGCCGGCGTAAGAATGCTGGATATAAATTACCTGTGCCCTTGTTTACTTTCACTTACCGTAATAACCAGCATCGTTATTTCTGGCAAGCGCCCGCATCCTCAGCGCTTGTTTCTTGTATTGCGGAGTCCCACGGAAGCAAAGGATTAAACGGAAGGAGATCTGCAATCTGCACAGCGCCATGTACAGCATCTACAGCATGTCTTCCCAATCTGAAAAACTATATATTCTCAGACTGTGCAGCTCCGCACTTCTACCATAGTTCCCTTCATGTCACGCAATCCTACTAGTACTCTCATTCGTCGATCGACTGGTGATATCGCAGCTTCACTGGGCAAGACCGTCGCGCAGATCACTGCCCAGTTCGCTCCTGTGCCTGCATTGGCCCCCGCGGCAGAATTAATCTGTGTTATCATCCAACTTTGCCAGAACGTTACTCAGAACCGGTACGTGTCGTTGGCGTCGCTCGTGTGCGTGTGTTGACCCGACAGCAAGAAATGCCGCGTTCCAACTGCGCGATCGGTGTCATCGCTTGGGGCTCGTACTCTACGACAAGGCAGTAGCCAACGAAATCATTGGGGCGGCCATCGATTCCGTTACTCAGTCAGTGGGACACCGTATACTGACGAGGAAAGCTTAAACCGAATACTGCAGATGTCTCACGCTAATCAGCGCGAAAATGAACGTGTGGGCGCAGACGAGTAGGGTCCAGGGCTTTATTCAGCAGAGCGAGATCGCCAAGGATATAGAGCGTTGTCATAATATGCTCACAGATTGCCTGACGTCTTTTCAAGTACGCGTCCTCGCTACTGGGAAGAATTGAGGATACTAAATCTGTCTTAGCTCACTTCACATGCGGAAATTCACGATTGGCAAGCGCAGTTTAGGCTCGACACTCAAGCGGACCACCAAGAACTCATGGATACCTAGTCAACATCGAGAACTCCCAAAGCATTACGAACGAAGCGATACATGTGCGCCTCTATATATCTTCCGTCTTTCATGCGTCTGACCAGCTCGTGAATGATATATAGTCCCAGGGCAGTGATATTCGACAAATGATGTCCATGATGCAGAGGGTGCGTTAAAGGCTCGAATTTTTTACATGGCAGAAACATTAACAATGACCTAGATGCTTGGTGAGAACATCAGAGCGGCGGATCGGGTACACACTGGGTTGTCCAGCAACCTGTATGACTTGCAGTACAAATCACGCGAACTCTTGCCGGACTTTCATCTTCGCTCAGGCGAGGTGGTCCGAATTGGCCAATTCCCGATCAGCGGGACGAGTGCGATGGTTAGAGTTACCTCTGATTATTTATTTCGGACCACTGACAATCTTATCCCAGGATATTTATGAAGGTTCATGAACTTCATCTTCTTGTTCTTTAGCCGGCAGCTAACTCTCTTCCAAGGTCTATATCTCGGACGGGAAAAAGTCGCGATCAAAGTTGTTCGAGCAGTCAACTCAAATGAAAACAGTCTGCGGGTAAGCTGTCTCGAGCTCTTTTGCTTTGTTGTATTTATGTATGATACCAGAGGTTCAACCGAGAATGTGAGATATGGAAGGATTTGTGGAAGATTGACCAGGGCAAGCATGTCTTACCATTTTACGGCTTCTGCCAAGAGGATGGCCCATTTCCGTACGTTCCAGCAATTTCCCTCAATTTGAATCTGCCCTCACGTATTTATCAGATACATGGTTAGCCCGTGGCAGGTCAGCAGCTCTAGCTTTTCTGAAGTTCAAGGCCACTCACCTTTTCGATCAAATAGAAAAACGGTACGGCCTTGACTTATGTCAAAAATGCCGATGACAAGATCGACTACTTGAAACTCGTGAATTTTCTTCGTTCTGACCACGAATTGCCTGCTCAGATTACCTAGGCCAAAGGAGTAGCCCTCGGTCTTCAAGTCTTGCATGGTATGAACCCTCCGGTCGTTCACGGGGATATCAAGGCGGTAAGTATTTGGTTGTCTCTACACACACTACATCGTCTCAAGCTGAAATAGAGCAACATTGTTATTGATCATGCGGGCAATCCCTTGATCGCGGATTTCGGTCTTTCTCGCGTGAGTCTGCACCTTGACTGTTGTTTTATTTCAAGTTATTGATATGGCGTCTTTCATAGATCGTTGAAGACATCACGGGAATCCCCTTCAGTCAGAGTCGTGGCGTCAGCGACTCTTACCGGTGGTTTGCGCCTGAGGTGTGCATCGGGCAGGGTGTTCTGTCGCTCAGCTCAGATGTCTACGCATACGGGATGACTGTACTCGAGGTACGCTGCCTGTTGTTGAACTCGACATCTTCTAACGCCAATTTCACTTTCAGATGTTCACTCACGAACAGCCATACAATAACATCAAGCACACCACGGAGGTCGTGATTAGGTCCGCGAAGGGAGAACAACCACCGAGACCGACGGACCACAAGGCCTTGAAACGAGGACTGAATGATGACGTCTGGATGCTCTTGGGTCTCTGCTGGGTCACTGAGCCCACCCAGAGACCGACCATTCAGCAGGTCTTGGGGATGTTTCCGCAGTAGTTTGTTTTCGGAATTTAAACGCACAACGCTATCAACTTGCTATCAATGTATCATGTAATCTCAAGCATTCCGAGTTTGGCCGATGGCAACAAATATAGAATTTTCGACGCGTCGCGTCACATGTGGACATGCACCCGTTTGCTTCGTACGTTCTCCGTAGCTATTACAAGGCGACCGGCTGGAATGAAGACAACCTATATGCCAATCTTACCCGTTCATCTAATGGTTTGTTTCAGACACCCACACCCCCACAAACTGTGCGCTGAATGGTTTCCTAGCCATCCTCGACTTTACCGTCCCGCGAGGGCTCCATCTCTCCGTGTCAAAATCCCCCAATTCCTTATTCAAGACAACCTATTCTATGAATGCCATGCCTTCACTCAATGGTTCTGTCGGATACATCTTCACGTCTTGCGATCTAGACGTGAAAGCCTCTGGAAACGTTCGTTCAAGGATATGATTGAGCGCTTCAGAGTTTATGATCAACCTCGGAGACCGGAAGCTAAAGAGGAAGAATGGCTCGGCGGAGAGCTCGTTGAAAAGCGTGGTATGTGTCTTGTCTCGGGCACCTATACTGCAGCTAAAATGGATCGGAGACTATCTTCTCTACGGACGGTTTTATCTTCCTACTGGACGGCTAGACGCACTGTATTCTACACGACTTACGCCAACGCTGCAAGCGCTAGTGGCAGCCATCTCACATCCGCCTTCAAATTTACCAACTGATATGGCCAATCGAGGCGGAAACGTCAGTAACCTCATGTCAATTTGCAGCATGATATCGGAAAATGGTGCACCGAATATACCTACAGCGCAGATGACAGCATGTGGGGTGTCAGGGTGCTTCATAATTTCGGGAAACTTGGGGTAGCGGCCGATGTTTCAGAGGATGCAGACAAGAACAATTCTACTACTGCAGGTGGTGTTGGCGTCAAGCGAGTAGATGAGGAAGACGCCGTCGAGGGCGGACTGAAGGGTCGTTATTCCGCTGGAGCCGAATTTTATTTCAGCGCAAAAGAACGAAGTGCCGGTGGTCAGTCCAAGTGTGTTACGGCCGGAAACCATTTCACATTTGCGTTGTAGTCTCGACTGGGTTTCGATTCACAACCCTACCGGATGCTACACCGCCTTCATTCCAACTGCCTGCATCCTCTTCCTCACCACTTTCCCAGGTTTCCAAGGGCCCACCTTCGCAGCCTCCCACGACAATAACTGCGCTCTTTAATCCTATGCTTGGCCACATGTCTGGCGCATACTCAGCACGCGTGTCTCGCGATCTTTCGTTGTGTTCCCGATTCGATTTCAACGTCTATAGCTACGAAAGCGAGTGGACAATGGGCGCTGAATGGTGGATGCGGTCTTTGCCCACCGAAGATCCCAATGATCCTGACGTAGTCCCTCCACTCGGTGGTGAGCCCAAGGGAGAAGTGCACGGCGTCGTCAAAGCCCGCGCTTCGACGAACAATGTGAGTTATTTTTCTACAACTCCGAGTGTAATCTCCTCTTAACGCAATACCAAGGATGTTTCTCTGATGTGGGAGGGCCGACTGCGAAATATGTTGGTTAGTCTGGGTGTGGTTTCAGATTTTTCGAATCGGACAAAACCGATCAAAGCTATTGGCCTAGAATTATCGTACTTCAGCTCTGACCAATAAATCATATCAAAAAAAAACTGCATTTTTAGAGCATCCTATGTTCCTTCCGAGGTTGTACATTGAATATCCGGAATTAACCAAAAGTCGTTTATAGGTACAGGTAGAATAATAATAAGCAGCGCGGCGGACAGCGGTCAAAGAAAGCAGCGTCCCGATGAAAGGAAGAGGAGATGGAAGGGTATGGAGTTTAAATATTAGGAGTAGATATGGGGGGTGTTCTCGGAGTCGAGACCGCGATTGTCCTGGCTAATCGTGAAATCGCATCGCCCGTGATGACCGGTCGAGCGTGGGGAGGCCGAGGGTTGCTGAGCACCGACCCAGCTGGCGGGGATGAATGCGTCCGAGCATGCTGCCCCCCGCCCATGTAACCACCTCGAGGCGTAGAAGTTCCGGAGCGAGAAAATCGAGAATTGAAGTTGACGGGAGCGGACTGGGGGAAGACGCGTCCTACAGTCTGCGTTCGATTGTGCGTGGGGTTGAAATTGCGTTGTTGCGTAGAAGAGGTACTGAGGTTGCTGGTGTCAGATGAGTTAGAGAGAGCAGGAGCATGAATTGAGGCAGCAAGGCCCTCACGGCCAGAATCCGACATTTCGTCCTGTTTATCCTCAGCGTCCGGCCGTCCAAGAGTTCCGTCGACGGAAGACTTGGCCGGTTCGGGGACAGGCAGCCCTTGCGAAGCGGGACCTTCTACGGCCGGCTTCGGGGGGACTTGTGGTTATTATTCCCCCGCCCAGACTGTGGTGTGGCAACAACGGGGCCTGTTACAGGTTTGGGAGGCAATGATGGATGCAATGGCGTCTGGTTAGACTGCAGAGGCTTTTGTTGAGCGTCCATGACGAAAGGAACAGCAACCTCCTCCTTTAAATCCCCCGACGGTGTTGGAGGCTTTGCGACAGGTTCGGGTAAAGGTTTCAGGCCGTCCACGATGATTGGCGAGATCATCTCGTCCTTGTCGCCTACACTGGTTGTAACACCCCAATCATCCAGATCGGGCAGCCCTTCGTCGTCGTCTCCTGCCCAATCGATATGGCTTCCGGGCGTGGAAGGACGGTTATCCATAGCGACAGCTCTAACACGCTCAACAAGGGCGTCGATATTGTTTCGCATGTCAAACGATGACCCAGCGAGGTGAGGCGGTGTGTCTTTTGACGGGAGTGGTGCACTGTGAGGGACGGCTAGTCTGTTTTGAGGCCGCAGGAGATTGTCATCCAACGACGGAACGTTGACTTTGAGACCAGCAGCATTTCCATTTCCTTTGGAATTAAGTTGCTGGGAGCGCCGCCGGCGGTTCGACGGCCGTGGCGCGGATGTTGCCGTGGGCACGTCTACAGAGGGACTCGAAGGGCCAACGACCACGGTAGGAACTACCGAGCGGGAGGGTCTACGGCCATGAGCTTTGGAGCGTGCGGGTGTGGCAGGAGGAACGGAAGGCTTTTGCGCTGTTGCTGTAGCTGCGCCAGATCCGGAGGGCGCTGGCTTTGAAGCAGAACTCTCACTGGGTGTAGGTTTCTCGGCGGTAGAGGGGGTTCTAGATGAGCTTGCGCCGCCGGCGTTGGCTGGCGGGCCGCCGCGGCCTCGTCCGCCCCCGCGACTCCTTCCCCTTCCTCCACCTCCTCGGCCACCACGTCCGAGTCCACTAAAGGCGGAGCCAGGCTCAGCAGTTCGCACCCAATCCCTCGTCCGAGCAGAGGCTGCGGGCGTGGAAATCGGCGGCGCAGGAGTAGCCATGAAGGAGTAAAATCTGTAGGTCTAAGACACCCCTCAAGGTTTGCCCCGCAAAGGTGACATTTGGGACACACCTAGGAATGTGTATAGATCCAATGTCAGTGCCCTCGAGGCAACTGTTCGGAGAATGCGAGGTGGCGCGCGAATAGCAGAAAGATATCGAACAACACCTGTTCTGATCAGTTCCGCGCCAAACAACGCACAAACTTGCTCTCAACCACCATGTCCAAAGCATCGCAGCCCGAACTGAAAAAGGTCCTTGTCGTTATATTTTGTGTTCAAAAAAAACTAACTCTTACTCGTACAGTTCATGGACAAGAAACTCTTTGTACATCTGCAAGGTGGCCGCAAAGTCAGCGGGACACTCCGAGGCTACGATCTCTTTCTGAATCTCGTCATTGACGACGCGGTGGAAGAATCAACCCCCGCTCAAAAGCACCCGATTGGCACTGTGGTATGTGTCGCCTCTTCTTTTACGCTATGTTCCTTTTTTTAATTGAGGTCTTTCCAGGTCATTCGAGGGAACAGCGTCACTTCAATGGAAACGCTTGAATCTGTACGGTAGGAACTGGAATGGTGCTGAGAGTGAGGCTAGTAAAGAAGGTCGGTGTCATGCAATGTGCCTCGCGATGTTTAGGTTGAGATTTTTAAATTCAGATATTTTTTGGGTTTGCCATATTCTTCAGTTGTATTGTCCTGGACGATCTCGGTAACGAAGTATGAGCCTGAGCGGCGCAGGCAATCCTCCAATATGGGACCGCGCAGCCGATCCTCCTCATCTCAGCACAGCAACCGAGTCACCACAGGTGCACGGACCACTAGCCTATTTGGCCTTGGTATGGACATTCGGTGAGAGTACTAGCACTATTATCTCGTTCCAGCAATTGCAACGAAGGGTTTGACCCCGAAATATTTTGTCCGTTGAGTCGATCGTTTGAACAAGTGAGATAAGGACTCGGTCTCGTCTTGAAATTACTCCGGATGAGTCTTAGTACATTCGCAATTCAAGTCCAATATCATTGAGTTCACTAGTACAATTTCTTCTATCCAGGGCACTCTACCAGTCCATTTTTTTCGTGTTTCTAACCGCCGTTACGGGTATCCTCGCCCCCTTGTACCCAAACCCATCCAGCCAAGGCCATGTCTCGCTCCGGCGCTGCTCAAACGCCACAATCGACTCGCCCCGCTGCATCGTCAGCGCAATGTCATCCAGCCCATTCAGTAGACAGTGCCGCCTGAATGGATCGACCGAAAACGGAATGGGCGCCTTGCCGTTCGGCCGGCGGACCTCCTGCTTCTCGAGGTCGACCTCGAGCTCCAGGCCCGCCTCCGCGTCCTCCGCTAGCGCGCGGCACTCCGCCTCGGGGAGCGCAACGGGGAGCATGCCGTTCTGCATCGCGTTGGTCTTGAAGATGTCAGCGAAGCTGGGCGCGATGACGCAGCGGATGCCAAAGTTGTTGCTGGGGAGCGAGCGAGGGCGTCAGACGCGTTCGATAGCAAAAAAGAAAAGAAAAAACTCACAGACTCCACGGGGCATGCTCGCGCGAGCTACCGCACCCAAAGTTCTTGCCAGTGCATACCATGATCTTCGCCTGGTCGAACGGCGCGCGGTTCAGCACAAAGTCCGTGTCCTTGCCGGTGTGCGGGTCTTTCCGGAGGGTGTAAAAGAGCGCATGGGCGAGACCAGTCCGCTTGAGGGTTTTCAAGAACTGCTTCGGAATGATCATGTCCGTGTCGACATTCTCCATGTGCAGCGGCGCCGTGATGCCCTTTACGATGGTGAATTTCGGGATGGTGGAAGGCGCTTCGGCGGGCGGGAGAGACGCCGAGGACGCAGCCGCAGCAGGTGGCAGCTGTGGTTCGGGCGAGGCCAGAACTGGGTCATCCAAAAAGTCAAAGGCGCTGACGACTTTCAGCTTGGGAGCGGCAGCGATATTGGCCTCCGCTACGGCGCCCATGAACTTGCGAACGTCGGTCAGCTTGCCGGTCATGGCCGCTGCGGCCGCCATGGCTGGGCTCAATAAATGTGTCCGCCCACCGGCTCCCTGGCGACCTTCAAAGTTGCGGTTGCTGGTGCTGGCGCAACGCTGGCCGGGCGCCAGCTGGTCTGGGTTCATCCCCAAGCACATGGAGCAACCGGCTTCGCGCCAATCGAATCCAGCGCGCTTGAAGATAACGTCCAGACCCTCTGCCTCGGCCTGCTTTTTAATCAGACCCGATCCAGGGACAATCATCGCGTCGACGCCAGGCGCTACTTTGGCGTCCGCACCAGCAGCAAGGACGATTTTTGCAGCCGAGCGCATGTCCTCGATGCGGCCGTTGGTGCACGACCCGATGAAGACTTTGTCGACCTTGATGTCCTCCATGGCGGTGTTAGGGGCGAGGTCCATGTAGGCCAGAGAGCGTTCCGCCGATGTACGTTTGACTGGGTCGGTCATCTTTGAGGGATCGGGGACGGAGCCGGTGATGGGGACGGTGTCCTGAGGGGACGTTCCCCAAGTCACGGTGGGAATGATGTCGGACGCGGCAATGTTGACTTCAATGTCGAATTTCGCGCCCTCGTCGGTCTTGAGGGAGCGCCAATAGGTCTCGGCGCGATCCCATGCGTCGCCCTTGGGCGCCAGAGGACGATTGCGGAGGTAGTCAAAGGTGACTTGATCTGGAGCAACCATTCCAGCACGGGCACCGGCTTCGATGCTCATGTTGCAGACGCTCATGCGGGCCTCCATGGTGAAGTTGCGGAAGACGGAGCCCGCGTACTCGATGACGCAGCCTGTGCCGCCTGCGGTGCCAATGGTGCCAATGATATACAGGATGACATCCTTGGAGGTGACGCCTTCGTGCAAGTCGCCGTCGACGGTGATGCGCATGTTTTTGCCTTTGGTCTGCAGCAGCGTCTGGGTTGCGAGGACATGCTCGACTTCGGAGGTGCCGATGCCGAACGCAAGAGATCCGAATGCGCCATGAGCTTGAGAAATTGTGAGATGGAGTGAGTTGAGTAAAGCACGGCACGTACTGGCTGTGTGCGAGTCGCCGCAGACGCAGGTAATCCCGGGCAGCTAGGCCGGCGTTAACATGAGTTCTTTATAGAAAGCACAGACGTACTGTGAAACCCTGTTCGGGCCCGATGATGTGGACAATTCCTGGGACACGAAATGAACGGATAGCCGACGAAGAAAGACCAGGACTGACCCTGTCTCTTGTCGGTCATGCCGAAATAGGTGAGGCCAAATTCTTTGACGTTCTCCTCGAGTGCGGCGCACTGAGCGCGCGAATCGGGTTCATCGATGAAGGACTCGACGGACTTGAAGTTTTTGCGCGAGGCGGTGCTGCCGAGCATGGTCAGAGGCCATGTATAAGGCAACAGTGGGGTGTCGGCGTACGGGATGTTGTGGTCTACTGTCGCGAGGGTGCAGTCGGGCCGGCGCACAGGACGCCCTGCATTTCTCCTGGTAGGAGCAATGAGATAATTGATGGAGCAGCAGAAAGGACGACGGACAGTCCATCGAATGCCTGTGGGCTGGTGACCTCGTGAACGAGGTGACTGCAAGAGTTGAGCTTATATATGGGAGGCAAGGGGAGCTATTATACCGGTCGATATAGAGCAGGGCGAGACCGTCTTCCTTAACGTCGCTGTACAAGGATCAATAACCCGATTGGGAAATACACAAGGACGCACACGACATGGTCGTCCCAGATCTTGTCGTAGAGAGTACGGGGGCTGGGGACGGTTACGGGCATGGTTGAGAGAGAGATAAAGAGAGTTTGAATCCACTCGGTATAAGTACTCCTCAAGTGCGCGATATTCCCGATCGGCCGACGGCTTTCTTCGGTCAAAAGTAGTCAGCCAATCACAAGACGTCAATTATCTTTGCCAATCCTTCATTTTGACTGCATTTTTTGGTCAACTTTTGAAGGCGAAAATTGCAAACCTGATTTGCGATTTGACTGGTGTTTTTTTTCGGCTTTTTTTTTGGAACGCAAGAATTTTGCAAACCGGGTTTGCAGATTTTTTTGCTTGTTTTTTTGTAACTTTGTTTCGAACTTTTTTGAACACGAAATTTTGCACCGGTCGGAGTTGCAATTTAGACTGGTCAACGTTTTTTGCATCCCAACTCACGCGAATTTTCAAGTTTGTGGCCAGACGAAGTCATTGACAAAGAACCATTCCCGTTTCGGGCGAGTAACGGTGGGTTAGGGTTACGGTCACACAACTGTGCAGTCACGCGGAAGGCACAGCCACACTGCTCGCTCGTCGCTCCTCCAATGGCCAAATCAAAAAAGTACGACGCTGGTCTGCGTGCTCTGACAAGCTGACCATATCCCCAGTCACACGAATCACAACCAGAACAAGAAGGTCCGCTGCGCACGCCCCACCGCAAAGCCATCCGACTGACCACTTGATTAGGCACACAAAAATGGCATTAAAACCCCTGCCGCTGGTCGCACACGGTCACTGAGAGGCGTACGTCTCGCCCGATATCCTGTCTTGTCTGACTAATTTTTTTTTTGCAGGTTGACCCCAAGGTCTGTCGCGGTTAACCTGTTCTCTATTGAAAATTGACGAAATATAGTTCCGCCGCAACGCAAGACACGCACTTGCTGGCTCAGTGCGTCCCTGTCTATTCCTCTTTGACCGCATCCTTATCGTCCCCAGAACAAAGCCCGCCGTGAAGCAAAAATGGCTGCATAGACCACGTCGTAGACGCACGGAGTATGGGGGACGACCACCCGAGTGTAGGCTCGATATGTCATGCGTATGCAGTTACTATGCTCTTGCTATCATTGAAACAACGAAACTGGGCAAAAAACAACAATTCGCGCGTGCCGAGATAAAAATACAGATGCTGCTCAAGAAATACAAGATATGGAGGCGCGTTTAGTTTCAATCGTCAGTCCCTGGTGCTTGGGTCCGCGCCCTTGTGTTCTTGTCCAACGCCGCTCTCAGCCGCAGCGCCGCTGCATCTTCTGGCCGCATCGCACCCTTGGCCATGTTGTGTTTGCCGATCTTGAGCCGGACCGAGCGCAAACTCGACATGTCCTTGGCGCTCTTGCTCGGCAGTTTCTCAGAGGCTGCCAGAAGCTGGCGGCACTCTTCGTCCGTTGCCGGATACCCTTCCAGGACCGTGAAAAATTTATGCCGAAGCACAGTCTTGATGCGTTCCAAAGCATAGTTTGCGTACCACCCGTCGCGTTCCTGTAAGAACATGAGCATCTCTCGGAAACAAGTTATGCAGCACAGACATCACACTCCTCTCGAAGGTCCTCGTCGTCGTCGATCATTTCTTTGAGCATCGGGTCGATAAGATCGCACAGCTGAAACGACGCCGTCTCTTTCGTTAACGTCTTCCCGTCAAATTGATGCGATTTCCTGTGCGTGCGCAATGAAGGACATTGTCGGGTGAAGAGACCTAGACTTACCTCCGCTCGATGTCCCGCTCCGAGCCGTCTTCGATAGCCACCGCCCAGTTGTCCATATTCGCAACAACGCGATCTTGCCGTCGCGTCATCACGGACGGTTTGAGAATAGGGTGATTTGCGTTGCGGAAGTAGAGACGCTGATAGCTACGCGACCTGTGGGTCAGAGGCCAGCCGCGAAGAAGGGATAATGGAACGTACAAACGGGCACTCGGATCCTTTCGAGGGTCGTAGCTGAATCGGATCAGGGTGTCCCGCCATGGACCGTCGTGGAACACATAGCAGACCAGGGCAAGCAGAGGTTTTGAACTGAAGGGGAAGATGAACAGCAGTTCTTCGCACGTAGTGCATTCTCACTTGAGGATATCACGAGCCTCTACCGCCGTAAATTGGCTGAAAAGCGCTCCGCGAGTATATATCGGTCGTTCAGCAAACGCCTACACA
>JARJLF010002839.1:0-27905 GCA_029378395.1 Mycena leptocephala
CAGTCGCTCTCTGACTCTCACTACCATCCCCGAATCTAAGCCACATTGAATCCTGCCCCCTCCTTCTTGCCGCTCTTCCTTGCCCGGCTCCAAGCCTCACTTTGAAACTATTGCCGCCATGCTCGACAGACTCGCGCGGTGTCGACTTGCACGCGCCCAATCCCTTCGAGTTCGACGATTGCGGTATATCTAACGCACTGTACAATGCCATCGCCCGGGCGCATCGTTTCGAGCCCCCGACTTTTATGAACTGGCTCGATCCAAGGTGCGTGTGTTTTTTCTATAGATTTTTTTGCTTCATTCTCATTCAATCTTCCTTCTCTCCCTTGTACAGACATCGCTGACCCAGCGGTCTCTCCCTCTTGCAAGCGCACGTACTTTACACGCAGCTGGATGCTGAAAGGATCGAGGGAGATGGATCCACGGTGCGTCGCCTCTTATTAATCCTCCTCTCCTTCTGCTGATCTCACCGGCTTTCTTTTCTCCTCCCAGTCCCAATGCGCCCGATGCGCTCGTCCCCATCGGTTCCCATCGCAGCGTCACTTGGACGTCGTGCAGCCGCTCCTGACCGACGACTTGGTCTTCGAGCACCCTAGCCGTACCTGTTCTGCAGATGCGAATCCGTATCTCGTCGCGGGTGCGACGGGCCGCGCTTCCAGATCGCGAGTATCGTGCGTGCCCTGGACCTTTCCTTTACCTTCGAATTCCACGCTTGCGAGCGGGATATGAGTACGTTTCTCCTCCTCTCTTTTCCTTTCCTCCCTTTCTTCATCCTTCTTTTCTCCTCGTCCTCCCTACTCTCCTTCCGGTGTATATACTGACGTCGTCCCCAGCCGTCCTGCGCACTCGCACCCTTCCGTAGCGCCCGTCGCTCTTCCCTATACGACATGCACCGCGACCACTAGCACTGCCGCCTGCCTGCGCTGGCCTTCTGCACCAGCACGACACCCGAACGCGATGCGCCCAGTGACTGCGAAGCCACTACCGCCTGCCCCCCGCGCCTACGACCACACCACGTGTGGTACATCGACCGCGGACGCCCTACTACGTCCATGCCCTCAAGGGTTCGCAACACCTCGCCCCCGCGCACCCCAGATACGACACGCGGCGGGCGCTGCCCTTCCTCCACACGCGCGCTGCCCCACGTTAATCTGATCTTCAGCAGATCAGTTTCTCGGCGCGCTCCACAGCTGGGATGTGCGACACCACCGCCGTGCACAGCGCCCCATGTGTCCAATATTCCCCTATCGCATACACCGCTTTCCTCGCCTCCCGCCCACGACGACCATCTCCGGCGCAGCCCCATTCTCGCGCGGCCCTAACTACCATCCTGCATCACCACCCGCGTGCGCAGCGCTCGCAGTGGCTGTTCTTCATCGCCGGCGCCGCGCCCTTCTTCTGCCCGCGCAGTACGACCATTGATACGTCGCCCCTCCACCTCCCAGCTCTACCATCGATGCAGGAGCACCCCCACATACCCGACGCCCTGCCTGCGCACACTAGGACCAGACACACAGCGCCACCGGCATGCGCCCGCCTCTAAATTAACAAGAAGCTATCGTCGCGCACCCGCGGAGGGACTCAGCTACCCGCACGTCTGCCGTGCCGCACCTCCCACCGCGTTTCTTCCGCCTCATCAGGCCCCGCCTCGCTGGGGCGTGGCGTGCGCCATCCGCCTCGCGCCGGCTGTCGCAGGGGACCGTCTACAGCACCACCACACCGCGCGCAATATCCCACGCGACTACGAACCCGCTGCACGCTGCGCGCGATGTACTGCGCGACTACGACGTCCTTATGCGCGCTATAGCGTCCGCGACGCCGTACCACGCCGACACGCTGGACGCCACGCCAGCGCGCACGCCAGCCCCGATCCACACCGCCAGCCGCACGGGCAGCGCATGACGCTCGCATTCCTCGTCCCCGCGCTGCGCGACCGTCTTGACCAATGTACCACCCTCACCGCTCGACCCCCGCGCCTGCCGCGGTCTTCAGGACCACCCGCAACACCTCCCGCGTCTGCAGCGCGTGCCACGGTCGTTCTTCATCGCTGGCGCCGCCTTCGTCGCCTTTTCATACGCCACCACCATCTACTGTCCTCACCGCTCGACGCGCGCGGCTGGGCACATCCCCAACACAACACTGACATCCCCAGCACGTGCGGCAGCCTCTCTCCACCGCGCACGCCGCGTTCGTCGCCTCCCCCTGCACCCTCGCCATCCTCAGCGCCGTCCCACCCCCGCTCAAAACCTGCCCCTGGCACGCACCATGAACACGACGCGCACGCTCTGCACGCTGCCTACCCATGCGCTGTGACCGTCTTCAGCGCCGCCCCACCGTCTGCTCAAAGCCGGGTACTGTCGCGCAGCGCGAGTATGACACGCACCACCACCAGCGTACACAGCACACGCTACAGCTATTCCCCATCACCCACGCCACTTTCGTCCCATCCCCACGCGCCCACCATCTGCAGCGTAGATCTGCCCTCACCGCTCGACTCCCCTGCCTGCACGTACTTGGGTACAGTCCCCAGCACCACCTGCGTGCGCCGCGGACATTCGCATCCGACCACCGCGCCGATCCTTTCCGCCATCCCACCGCCCGACACCCGCGCTTCCCGTTTACAGCACGAAGGCATCGGCAACACCCGCCCGCGGCGCTGCCTGCGCTGATGGCGTCGATCCTCAGCGCTACGATGCGCCCGCGAAGAGTGCACAGGCGCACGGAGACGACGCGCAGCCGCCGCTCGGGCAGCAGCTACGCTGTGGCCAGGAATTAAGATCGCGCTGTGCTCCCTCCTCGAGCGCGCGGCAGCTCCGGCCGCCTTTCGGGAACGCCGACCCACCGCAAGCGCTCGCGGGCGAGAGGGGGAAGGGTTACTTGCTGCGGGAATGCTGTAGAAGTGCTGGTTCCGACGCAGCTTACATTTCTTTTTCGCCGTTCTTCGTTTATCACAGCTTTATGTACTTTATGTAATACTTTTCATTGAAGTATGAGTATGCCTTGATATGGTGTAGTGTTCTATATAATTCTTTGTTGCGGCGTCCTTTCAGCAATTCAGAAAGGCGAGGAATATGAAATCATGGACGAATTGGAGAGTCGGCACATTAGCCGATAAATCCGAAGCCTGCCCAAATCCTTCTTTTTCCGCCATGCCACATTAGTTTTCGCGCAGTTGAAGGTCTGGATGTCAAGGATATATCATCAGTTCCAAAGTCTGCCAGTGTCATAGGCCGATTTTGTCGAAAATCCAACCTCATTTCCACCATGTCAATGCAGCAAAGATCTGCGAAATTTCGATCAACCTCTACTTTGAACAACCCTTTTTCGCCCAGGAAATCCCGGCAGAGTGAGTATGGGCGGTATACTGTCTCATAAATGCCGTGCAAAATCTGTGGAAAAACACGATGTAGTGACTGGCTTGAAAAAAACAATGATGCAACTTCACACGAAGAAAAGCAATGAATGAAAAAACACAATGTGAACGGGCCAGTTTTGATACGACTCGATTGGGTAAACGAAATAACCCATATTTCTTATGGTGCAGCTACTAACCGTTCCTCACGTCTTGTAGCAATTCAATGTAAGTGTTCAAGCGCATGTTCGTCATCGCCTCATTGCAGATTAAATTAATTGCTAACAGCATCTTCAATGAGACTGGACAGGACGAGATACAGCATTTTCCTACAGATTTCCTCGGAACCAGAAAGCGCCACCGTGAAGCATGGAAGCAGCTTAACTGCGATCAGTATGTGAATCTGTTTATTGATGGATTCTTCGTAACGGTCTACCCTGCACATGCCATGAAGAATGGATTGACGAAGACCAAATTAACTGAACCCTTCGCACGCCCGACACCCTAAACCCTTACCTTGCTACAGCCTCGCCGATCCAGGTTCCCGTCTGTGTATTTTTATCCATACGCAACCACGCGGAGAATAAAAATCATTCACGGTAGAATAATATGCGCTCCTCCTGCACACTCCTGAGCTTATTTCCTCAGCTTTACCAAGGCTCGGGATGTGCGCTTTTGCGTAAGGTCCTATGAGGCGGTAAGAGATACAACGGTTTAATGCTACTGCCAGCCATCAGGCAACGTTATTCCTGTTTGGGACATAACTACATTTCTGTCTGTCATCGTACACAGGGGGCATGCCCCACCGCTTAAAATCTATAAGCCGCAGGCGCTCATGAACGGCGGTTTACTCGCTTATTGATGGCTCGGAGAAATTGCCTCGTGTGTGCCTCGTGTGTATATGTGTAATCCATATTGATGTGTATTGGGTTCAAACCTGGGTAGCAACATTCCTTTTAAAAATATCACATTTCATTTAGTACAGGCTCAAAAATACGAGAGGAATGTAATCTGTACCTCCAAAATTACCAGACTCTATGGACATATTTCAGTCCGCATTGTTGAGTTTCTTTCGGGTGTGTTGTCAGGTGCATGGCAAATATTCGCTCAGTCAATGCAATCTATAATCTTTTGTGGCTCCTCGTAACTTGTCCTGAAAGTTATGATATTTCCGAGGGATACTATTTGCTAAGCAGAAAAATTTATCGCCAACTGTTTGCAGTGTTTGAGGAGGAACCAATGGTCTGACTGAATACCAAAGGTACAACTTGCCACTGCTGCTGGGCAGCCAGATGGAACATAGATAACCCCATCTAGGTTGGCTGCCGTTTGGGTGTCTGAGATCTACAGCCTTGAAATGGGTGAGTTTGTTGAGAATGCTGGGACAGTGGTGTAGCACAGTATATTTCAATGGTGTGTTCCAGAAAGTGGGACCAGGTATATTATTCTGAATTTTGTACCAAACATTCATCCTGAATAGCACAAGTGCGACCTACACTAATGATATATGTGGTCCACAGGAAGTGGGTGCTTGCCTAACAGCACTACAACAATGTCTACAGAGAGGCCGAGAGAGTTCAGTAATCTGTTACATGCGTAGCCAACATTCATTATGTATTTCTGAGTCTGCACTAAATAAAATCTGATATTCAAAAAGGAATGCTACCACCCAGGTTTGAACCCAATCTACATCAATATGGATTACACATACACACGAGGGAAACACGAGGCAATTTCTCCGAGCCATCAATAAGCGAGCTACCCGCCGCTCATAAGCGTCTGCGGCTTATGAGCTGATAAGCGGTGGGGCATGCCCCCTGTGGTATAAACTAGGTAGCCCGCTATGTGAGTTCACCGATGCGAATATATGGGTAGCCTTAGGTGTGGACACATCGTTAATTATAGGCCGTCGCACAAAGCATATTATAAACTAAAGTGCTCGCCGAGCATTTCCGAGTACAATGAAAACAGTGTCCTAAAATCATGTATTCCGACGCGGTACCAAGTACTAAGCCGTACGCAGTCTAATTTATCGTCAAAAATGCACCGGAATGAGTACAGAATACTCACCTAGGCGCCTTACTACCCGTTGACATCCTGCAATTCTTTCTGCGCTTACGACTACCAACCAGCCCTTGATCTGCAGCATTGCTCGAGGTCAATCCAGTGGAAGGCGATGGTATGACCGGAATCAACGACGACGCATTTACGGCAGGCGGTACGAAGTTAAGAACTCGCAAATGTCTGGCCCGAACTTCGTATCTCTTCAAAACATAAGCGGTTGGTTTGTGAAGCAAACATTAACGTACCCGAGGCCCCGACCTGTGCAACGTGGCGTCGAATAATACCCAGTCGTTGAGTTTCAGGGGGAACTCGGCCGCCGTCTTGGGTATAGTCCGGGTAGCGGGCATCACGGAATCCGAGTAGACGTAGGTAAAATTCGTGTGTGCTTCTATAACACCACCCGTGGTGGCGAACCGCCTGGCATGAGTCCAGGGATGCACCTGTGGTTCCTGTGCCCAATTTTTAGCAGAAGCTCAGTTTCACAATATCGACATACGCGCTCGAATTTGACATCGTCAATGTCATCCAATCTGACAGGAATCGCGAGCTCCCTGGTCTGCTCCTCGAACATCAATATCAAATCCAGGTCGGTGTTAGCGGGGACTCTGATTGAGCAAGTATTATTCCCGTCCAAGTTTGTCTATCAGAATCAGTATACACCGCAGAGCTGTCGCATGAAATTAGAGCGTGAATGATCTGCCCACCCCAAAGACTCCCCAACAAGTACAACGTGACTGTCCGGAAATTGTTGAATGGATGTCGACAACATGATACTCAGGGCTGTGAAGGACATCGCCTGCTGAGACGCAAATTCGTTACATATGTCGCGGCAGTGGCATTCATGCTTAAATAGAGCATCTACTGTTGCATCACACTTGCCAGCACAGGAGCCCACAATAAGATGAGATATGAGAGCATGACGCGCACCACGAACGGTCAGGCCTGTAGGTTGCACTATGTGATGAGCGTGCATCAATTTGACGAGGGATGCGGGGTCAGTGGTGAAAACGTTGGACTGTGCATCTGGGGATATCAATAACGCTTCAAGACTTGGACTGTTCTTAGCAAGGGAGGTAGCTTTCAATGACGACGGTTGTTTGGACGTAGAGGCTACAGGACGACGGATCGGGTCTCGAGTAATAATTATAGCAGGGGATGGATCAGAATTGGGTGGCGGTTGAAAGTGTTTGAAAGATTTAAAAGACGAGGGGGAATTAACTGGGTGTTGGATAGTGATAAAATGGATGGGTTTAGGTACGACATGATTATAAATTTCAGAGTTTATTTCAGAGTGATTGGAGGTGAGAAAATCAGGGACAGGTCCCGAAGTACCTGCATGAAGTTGGGTGAGGCGAGTGACACAATATAAACAAAAAGAGGACACGCACCACGCGCGTTGATTGAGGAGTCTTGTCTTCCAGCAGTAAAAGATAACGAAGGGGCAGATTCTAGTATGCGAGGCGTGAGGGAGCATCGCAAGAGTATGACAAAAAGACTTACGGAGAGTGTCGATGGAGCGAAGAGTTAATGGAACTGCGACAAATTCAGACAAAAAGTGCAGGAGATAAGCGGGCACAAACAGTGGGAGTTGGCATAGTTAGGGTCGGTTAAAAAGTGGCCGGCGTCAAACTGCTCACTACATTTTAAGGCCGTCTCGGCCAAGGGGTTGGCCGAGGCCCTTGACCAACCTCGGCCAACCCCTTGGCTCGGCCTAGCCGGCCGAGGTTGGCCAAAGGTTGTGGTCGACTTCAATTTTAAGCCTCTGCTCACTAACCGTTGCGAACGAGCAATCTATGTACTGATCCGGCGCATAGAGGCCGAAGGGCTCTCCAAATTGGGACATAACGCCGAAAGCGTCCCTCACTGTTTGTAACTTGGCATAATCCAATCCACTTCTGTAAGGGTTCATGAGTATCATCTACTAATATTTGAAACCCCATAATTCTAGGTATTCCCTCATGCTCTTTTTCTTCCCAGTCCACCAGCGAGGCATCTCGGATTTATGGCCTGATTTGGCCATGCCACGCGACATCAGTTACACACAACCCGTCGGCAAACTAAAATTGGCTCCCACACAACCCCACACTCACATGGGCTGTGGGAAGGCCGGCTGACAGCGCCAGGAAGCGCTGGGGCAGAGATCAGGGGCTCGGCCAACCTGGCCGAGATGACCTCGGCCAACCTCGGCCAACTTCCCCTCGACCAACCCGGTCGAGCCCCCTTGGCCAACCTCGGCCAACCTCAGCCGACCTCGATCAAGGTCGGCCGAGGGGCCATCAAAATGTAGTGGCTGTCTACCCGATGACCGAGGCCAATAAGAGAATCACGGAGAAGGGCAACCCAATCGAGACCAAGTTCAAGGTGAAAGGAACCAGACACTGAGAGGGCAAAGACAATCAGAAAGGAAATGCTGTGATGGCCAGATACGGTGGTAACCAAGAAGTTTGGGGACCCAGGCGGTAATTGTGCGCGGAAGGAAGCCGGTAAAACCGAACGACGAGACGAGATTAGGGTGACCGGGGTGGTCACAGGGAGTCCCTCCACTAGGACAGGCATTGAGAGCGGTGAGGAAGATAGTGCCTAGCAGATGCACTTAAGTCCAAAGAAGCGTTGGGGGGGAGGGAGGGGAGGGGGATGACAGAGGTCGCAATATAGATAAAGGAAACGCACATAGGAGGTGAAGGATCGACAGGTGTCAGAGGTTGCCACCCTTACGAAATTAGTGATGTATGTCGTCAGCTCACGAGAGAATTTTCCTTTTATGGCAGAATTCTCGTTTCACGCTTGAATGTCCATTTTCAAACCACCCCAAAAACCCACTATATACATAGCGGGCATCCCAGTATCTTGGCACTCGAAAGAGTAGCTCGAATCCTTCATCGTTGCTCCCTAGCATGAGGCTTCTGGCGCTAGTTTAATATAACTCGAAAAAAGCTGTTAACTACATCAGCAACCAATTACAGCCTTTCAGAACTTCGGCCGCCAGCCCATTTTCTTTCCTCTTTGAGCATTTTTTGATCGTTTTGCTTAGAACACTCATCCTGTCCCCAAATCACTTCCGTTTCCCTCGGGACCGTGCCCATTCGGTTCGAATTCGAAATGCGCGTTGTACTGCCTCTTTAGAATTTTTTTTCTCCCCTCAGGACACTTTGTAGCACAAAGAATTGGTAACTTGACTGAACGAGCTTTTTTTGGATAGAACAGACGCCTGGGGGTAATTCCTTACCGTTCGACGAGCCTATACTCATTGCTCATTGGATTCGCGCTTCACATACATAGCGTTCAGAATTTCAATTCGCCAGTTTGAACCAGAAATCATTTTACATCAAATACTCTTGATGGTCCATCGCCAGAACGGCCGCAGCCCTGGACCTAATTTTCTGTGCCCACAACCCAACTTTATTGCAGTTTGCATATGTATTAGATAGGTTGCGCACGAGCCGCATGCGGGTTTTGTGCATTGTGCAAAGCCGCACGGCAAATTTGAAATCTGCGAGGTGTTAATCAACTATTGTAATATAAGCGTACCTGAGGTGAAGGAGAGGCGCTGTGGGAAGAGGGAATATCCTGGGCACCACCGCTGCTGCGTGGCATACATGAAAGTATGGGAAAAGTGAGTGATGTTTTTTGATGCCTGAAAAATCCGGCCTCTCACGGGTGTACATCCAAAACACAACACTCCCGGGAGTGGAATATGAAATTCAGGAGGCATTAAATGGTAATTTGATAGACAAGAACCAAGGCCAGCGAAGAAATGGCCGTGGCTTTGCACAATGCCCACAAAGCCGCATGAAGCCGCATGCGGCTGTGCGGCTTTTGCGCAACCTATCTATTGGCACAGCCGCGATCAACAAATTTATGCACCAAAGTATTTGAATTGTTTCTCAGTCAATTTTCACCGGATCTTCACGAAATTGGATCCTGAATTCGTGAATTCCATAGTCGCATTTTTCTCTATCAAAATTATACAGTATCTCCAAGAGTCCGAAATGTGCATTGGTACTACTCAAGATGATTCTACAGTCAAACAGTAATACATTCCAGAGGAACTTTTGAATTTCAAGATGTTCTATATACACCCAAGAACACTCAGTTGAATTTTGCGATGTTTCAGACAAGTATTGCACTTGCTACAGGTTGTTCAGTACTTACATGCTGATCTGATCCTTGGCGCCTCGGCTCACACTCAATTCCCACTTAATTGGCATGGAACTTGGGGAGGATGCTCCCCAAGGGTAGGGATTAATATCGAATGCTTCATATTTGCGATCCAATGCAGTCCCATTGCATGAAAATCCAGCTCTGATTGTATGATTTCTAGTCTTCAAGGTTAGGCTGTTTCATCACTGCGTGGTGGACGCAGTCCGCCCCAAAATGCTCCAGAAATTCAGAGAGTAGATGACTATCATAAGTTGTACAGTGGCGGCAAGATCATTTGCATTTCCTTTTTAGGAAATTCCCATCAGTTTTCGCTGTGTGCCGTTCTTTTTGAGCTCTAAAGCAAAAAGAAAAACATAACAGGGATACTAAATTTGTATACAATGATGAGAGGCAAAATACTCCGAGTAAGAGTAGGCAATTTCCAAGCAATTTCCCTCACATTCGGGGCAAACCATTAAGCCCATGTGGATCTGATGAATGAGGGATTTTATCAAGTTGGTGGGAGTTTGTGCTACTGGAAGAAGCAATAGGTTACTGAGACATCTTTCACGGTCTGCAAGGCCTTTAGCCACTGTAAAGGATGAAAAAGGATGGCTTGAAGACGAAAATTGATGGGAATTTCCTAAAAAGGAAATGCAAATGATCTTGCCGCCACTGTATGTTTGGATGCCACAAAATATTCAACTTCTTTTCTATATAATCGCACGCCAAATGCGTCGTGGGTGAAAACCTGATCTACTCAGACTTCATATCTCACCGCGAATTTGCTACCATAAAATGCGCCTCCGGAAACGACGAATTTAGGCCCTGGTCCCAGCCAAACCCGCTCAGATTTGAGTGAGAAATAATTCAAACACTGTGGCTGCTCAAAAACATGTTTGATCGCAGCTGTGCCAAATCATATGCAAACTGCAATAATGTTTTCCGACTCTTACACAACTGTTTCGGCGATCGAATTGAACTCGCGCGCTGTCATTGCGAATATCGCAGCGTCAGTGGTATGATTTGCAAGTGTCGCTGAAGCGCTTTCGAACGCACCTAAAATCAGGTAGTGTTTCTCTGGCTCTGGCCTCAGGCCAAAAAGCCACGCCTTTTTGGGTTTGGTACCAAGGCCAAAGCCAATCCAGAAATTTGGCCCGGGTTGGCTTTTGGTCTGGCCTGGCAATTCCTCAGGCCAAAGCCAGAAATCGCCCTCGATGCCCTGGTAAAAGCCATAGCTTGCTGGCTTTCAGGCCTAGCCAAGCATGGCTTTGGCTTGGCTTCTGGCCTGGCCTGAGACTTTCTGCAGTCAAAGCCCGACAAAGCTGAGCCAAAGCCATGGCTTTCAGGCCAGGCCAAGGCCAGAAAAACTAAAATTTAATCAGGATAAATGGTTGATAAAGGAACTAGCTCGGCAATCCGGCACATCAGCATGCAAGAAAGTTTGTTTATATATAGAAATTTTTGGCGAGTGTCATTAGTTTTGCAAACAGCTGTGAACAAGTACCAAGACCGCTAATGAAGAGAACAGCAGGCTTTTCCATCGTGCACAGTTACCCGTCACCACCGAGAAGTGGTGCAACAGGGAGAACAAAAGAACAAGAAAGAGCTGCTGATGGTTTCCAGCCAGAAAGATTCAACGTCTCAGGAACCGACATCGCGCCCACATAAGCGTATACTGAGCCGTCGTCCAGCGAGAGTTGCAAGACAACAGACGGTAGGTAGGTACAATATCAGGGATCTGCCATGGAATGAGTGACGTGGATTTGGTGTACACATTGCGTTTGTGTGAGACGATAGCTGCTGTTCCTTGTACCAGTGACCACTGGTCGCTCTAAAGTCAAGAAGCAAGGAAAGAACACTAGAACAGTGATGGAGCCAGGAAATCGGATGGTTTGTGGAAAATTTTAAACCTAATACGACGGGCATCATGGAAGTACAGCGAATGCGGGGGTGAAGGCTGTTCGCTGAGTGGAAGTGGAGAAGAAAAAGACAAATCATCACTCGATCATCAGTTATGTGGGCAGAGGTGGGATCAAGGACGGGGCAAATGCCGAAAAGCCGCTTTGTTGGCAGCTGCATCACAAGAGGCAGTGCTTCGGCCGTCTTTCCTGACCACCACGGAGATTTATGCCCGTCGTCCATTCAACGAGACCCATGCATACCGCTGCTGCTCCTCCTGTCGTTAATCACATTTCGCCGTGAAGTTTCCTCTCAATCAAGTGACATGGACGCTAACTTGCATGGAAAGAATCAGTGTGGAGGTGGAAATCCCTCAAAACTGGGGTGAGAGTTGGGATACTGTGAGCCATTATGTTTGGGATGGATGGAAATCCAGCTACGCACGGCATTGCAACGTCTGCAAGAATGCGAGTTGGACCCCGCAGAGTGCGGTTTCAGCGCTTCTTGACATTGACTCACAGCATGCGAGGTACGAGCTTCCCTTTGTGAGGTTTGTTACAGTCAATTAACATTGTCTCTGACGCCTCCACTGTGGACGATTCTTCCGTGGCTCACTTAGAGCTTCATCTTGGGACGACCTATGTCCCCACGGCCAGCGAGCGCAAAAATATCCAAGAGTACTGCGCGCAGGGGACAGAATATCTCGTGCGACTTGCCGAAGCAGTCGATAGACATCGTCTCCGCCTTCAGAGCTCGTCTGACGAACTGGCAAAGATGCACAAACTCTTCGACCCCTACCTCGCCCTTCTATCCCCCATACGTACGATGCCTGTCGAAATTTTACAGGAAATATTCATGGCATGCCTCCCAACCCGCCATGACTCTATCATGCACGCTTCCCATATACCTCTCATTCTAGGCCGTGTGTGTAGTCGCTGGCGAACGATTTCGCTCTCAACCCCGGTGTTGTGGTCCTCGGTTCACGTCATAGTGCCGTCTACCGCTGGCGACCAGGGCCATAAGGAAGTACGGCTTGCGTGCGAGTCACTTCAACTGTGGCTCCGGCGTTCAGGTGACTGCCTTTTGTCCATCGCAATATTCGTTCCAGTTGCTTTGGCTGGAACCAACATTAATTATGCCCACAGCGTCCCTCCCCTCGTGGACATTAGAGAGCTTGCGCAAAAGCCGCACGAGCCGCATACGGCTTTTTTGCATTGCGCAAAGCCGCATGGCAAATTTGAAATGTGAGAGGTGTCAATCAACTATTTCAATATAAGCTTACCTGAGGCGAAGGAGAGATGCTGTGGGGAGAGGGAACATCCTCGGCATTGCCTCTGCTGTGTGGCAGACGTGAGAGTGTGGGGAAAGGAAGTGGAGCTTGAGTGATACCTTCGTGATGCATAAAAAATGCGGCCTCCCACAGTTGCACATCCAACAAATAGCACTCTCAGGAGTGGAATATTGGATTCAAGGGGCATTGGATGGTATTTAGCAAGACAAGAATTAAGAACAGCGAAGAAAAACCCGCGGCTTTGCGCAATGCACCAAAGCCGCGTGCGGCTCGTGCGTCTTTTGCGCAAGCTCTCTATTATCATGCCGTACAGTCGGCGATAGAAGTCCTTCAGGCTCTTCCCTTGGATACGTGGCGACCTTTCCCAATTGTGGAAGCTAACTTCCGAGGATGTTCCACATTTGGAGATGCTAGAGATCGGGCACAACACGGGATGGGATGTCCCGGATGCTCGTGCACTGCAATTCCTTTCGGTCCCACTCAGTCTGCGCGATCTCACGCTGAATTACACATCTGCCGTGGTCGCCTTTCCATCCTTCCGCTGGCAACAGCTGATAAGTCTGTGTCTCGCATCGCAGAGAAATTTTTTACTCTTACTGCATCACAACTCGTGGAACTTGTGAGCCAATGTGTGAACCTCACACTTTGTCGGTTGATTTTGCCATATTCATCTATGCAGTCCCCTCCATTTGCCGTGGTCTTGGCCCTGACACCACATATGATACTCCCACACCTACACACGCTCTCGATCGAAGGCGACATTTCGCCTACTGCGCCATTCAACGTTGCGACTATCTTGGATACCTTCACTCTTCCCATGCTGCAAAAGCTTGAACTCGTCACCTACACTTACTTGATGTATGACCACATTGACGCGTCGGTCTCCGATCCGTTCCTGACCGTACACGAGTTGATCAGTCGCTCCTCGTGTGACTTGCAAGACCTAGTTATAGAATTTCCGTCTGGGGATGTCGGAGTCCTTCTTAGGATCCTACAGCACTGCCACGGCTTGACCACGCTCGAGCTGCGCAATAAACCTACATCCACAGAATCACCAGAGGATTTGACACCAATTTTCAATGCGTTAGCCGCCTCGGGCACCTCGGCATCGACCCATCTGTGCCCAGACCTCATTTACCTAGGACTCGTGTACTGCGACCACGATGAGGCAGTTCATCCCCTCCTCCGTACCCTCATTCAGTCACGCTGCAGCTTGGCTCCATCTGGTCTTGCTCGGCTGAAGACTGTCAATCTAGTTCTGTTGTGTCCAACAAGTCTTGATACCGTGGAAATTAACGCGGAGGTGCATCCTTCCGAGGTATCTATAACGCCCTCAAAGTATGTATCCGTTATAATCAAATATAGCGCCCCCAATCCCTGCACGCGTTGGGCCGATAGAGCAGTTTGGGGGATACCAGAAGAGCGGCGAGGGCATATTTAAGTAGAAGTTGTTCAATCTACGTAGAGGTCGTAAAAGCTACTCGCCACTGCATTCAGCGGCCTAATAGCCACAGGGGGGGGGGGGGGGCGAGGCGTCCTAGCCAACCCGTAGCCTAGCCGGGACTGTAGCACCGCTTAGCCACGGCTCCCCTGAGCTAGCAGCTAGGCTAAGGATAGCCACACCTACCCATGGCTCGCTTAAGTTCGCCAAGGCCTCGGCGAGTTTCCCTCCGAATGCAGTGCGTGCGGTCCAGATTGTTCCCAGTCATAGTCACAGTCCAATGCCCTCGGGTCTTCACTTTCCTCGGACTAGTCTCTCGATATCCCTTCGTTGGAGAGGGTCTGAGACCTCTCAGGGGAAAGAGCCAGCGGGGCTCGCAGCGGGAGGGTGAAAGCGGAGGAGAAAACCCAATGTGATTGCCGGTGACAACTCCCCGAGACTGATACAACCAAACTATACTACGTGCTGCCAACCATGCCACAGTCACCACCCTCCAAAAAATGTCCAAGCGAAGCGAGGGACGTGGCGCGACCCCGCGCCAGTGACTAACCAGCCTCTCCAATGAGCTCGCAATGGTGCACCCATGTACGCGCAAAGCCCGTGATCGTATTGTCGAAAAGCAACGCAAAGTGGTGTTCAAGGCGATCAATATGCGCAATTGTCAGCACAGGGCCTCACTGCAGGGGTTACTGCGACGTGGGCGACTGGGCGATACAAGAAGAAAGGTAAAACGCGGTAGATTGAGCTCTGGAGAATAGACTAGAATAGTGTAAAGAGCCTAACTACCTATCCTAGGGTTATATACTGCAAGTCGTAGTAATGACTACCGGTCACCAAGGAGTCCGTTGGAAATAACGGTCGCATCGTTGAAATACGATCGTGGTTGAAATGCGATCGGGTTGAAATACGATCGAGGTTTGCAAATGATCGAGGTGAAATAACCCGATCAGGGATGAGGGCGATCGAGGGTTTTGGAGCATGGTGTCGGATGAGAAACGGACGGGGTAGAGGAAGGGAATCGATAGGTGCATCCCGAGGTATAACCCGGTGAATGTCTGCGTAGTCGCCGGGTTATTGGCATGAATTTGGGGTGTGAGAAAAGAGCAAATCATGACAGCAATAGCCAGAAGAAAAACGAGATGGTCGGGGGAAGCCTGGCGAGAAGGTCGAGACGCGCTTCTGAATTGGGGACAGAGCTACCATCTGGAAAAACCAACGGAGGCCAGACCACGTTGCAAAGGTCACTGCCAGATTTAACAGCAGGCGGAAGCACGCGACTGCAAGCGTATGCAAGTTGGTGGTCACCATACCATATTCTGCGTTGGCCGGAAGCTCGATACAATGGTCAGCCGGGCATGGGCAGAACGATGTGCAGGTAACTGAATCAAAGGGACGTCTTCAGGATGGAACGGGTCGTCAGGATGTAGCGGGGCAGGAGGCCGAGGAAATCGGCTGGTCGAAATGATAGACGCATCTGATATTGATGTTGTGCTAGTGGGGCCAACGGCTCGGGGAAGGGAGGCGCTTTGAAACGGGGAGTGATGGAGAGAGAGATATCCTCCACGACAAGAGGTTCGTCGTGAAGGGTAAGGATTTTCGCGTGGAGAGCAGAAACAACTGTCCTCTTCGGAAATAATCGCGGGAATGGCCGCCGCTCACGGCGTTGTGGAAGTAAGCGGTGGTTGCGGCGTCGGATGGTACACCGGGGATGAGGCGACTCGGTCTGGAGGGCAGTTCAACAAACGGAGGTACGACGTCAAATATTGTTGAAACATCCCCCTTGTTCATCTCCTTATATCGCACCACGGGCTGGACTATGCATCGCTCGCTCGAGGTTGACTCCACGTTGCTCGTGGGAGCAAGCCACTTCGAATTTGCTTCAGTGGCATCCCTAGGAGGTGAGCATTATAGTACAGTGGCTCTCTGTGTTACAAGCAGCAATTTTTTTTTTTTGCTTGTAGGTCTGTTTACTATTCCTCAAGGACTAACACTGACACTTCCTTCGACTTTGACTCACTCTTCTGAGCTCGACTCTGCAAAAATCATTCAAGCTCACCACTTTGAATTCGTTTCGGTGGCTTTTTTTGTATCTTGAATCTCATTCCCGTAAGTGGTGCGGCCATTGTCACTCCATTTTGATTCCTTGTGAGTTTCATCTTCACCTGCACATTCATTTTGACACTAAGTCATTCAATCCCCTGGCGCCTTCATATCTAAAGCCATGTTTCATTTTCATTTTAATTTTGTGGCAAGTTTTATTTACCTGGGCATTTGTTTTGACCGACTGTTTCACATTCCGTTTGACTGACTGGTTCACGTTCTGTGGCCCATTCGTCATTATTGTTCAAAACTGAAAGCCTTCATATCTGAAGCCACCATTCATTTCCATTTTCTGGCAAGTTTCATTGCCACTCTCGCTGTTCATCTTACTGACTGTTTCATTTCTGCGCCCCGTGAATATACCTACTTTCATCCCAGCATGACTTCCGCCATGGCTTTCATTTTCATTTTCTGGCCACTTTCATTTTGTCTGACCATTTCATGTTCTGCGATGAACAATCTTCTCGCGGAAATGATCCCAGATTCAACTGAAGACATAACACCCGAGGGATTATTTTCAGCGCCGTGGACAGAGGCCAATATTGAGTCAATTAAGGACCACATCAGAACACATTCTCTGGATAGCGGATCGGGAGAAGACACAATTCTCTACGCGGAATACTAGAAATTCCGAACGATGACTTGCTATTCCTCTGCAATGAATGTATTCGCAAACAAGACGGGCCAAGCATATGGTTCAGAACAGCCATAATTGGATTGTTGAAAAAAGGGAAGCTCGCCTCGATTCCGGACAGCTACAGAATTATCGCACTAGAACGCTGTGTCTTGAAGGTTTTGACACTCCTAATCCACCTGCGAATCACTCAATGGGCCGAAGCACGAGGACTCATACCAGACTACCAAAACGGATTCAGAGCCGGTTACCGGACAAACAACAATCCGTTTATTCTCCGTTGTGTCAAAGAATGGGCTCGCGCCAACAGCTTTACCGTTTACGTCGCCACTGTGGATGGTACTAATGCTTTCCCCTCAACTGATCATCCCACTTATGGCTTAAGCTGCTACGAATGGGTATGGGTGGCAAAATCTTCGACTGGTTGCGCATGTTATATCGTCGCATGGAATATTATGTTCGTCAAGGAGATATGAACTCGGCCGAATTCAAGGCATTTATTGGTCTACTTACGGCGATCCAGCATCTCCAGTTCTTTGGAACCTTTTCATCGCTGATTTAGTTATGGTTCCAGACTCAGATGACCCTATTCTATGCGAGGTTAGAATTGCCATAATGGCCCAGGCAGATGACATCCTTCTCATCTCGCTCTCGGCTGCTGGCCTGCAGCGCAAACTGGACTCACTGTCTGTATGGTGCTCCAAAAACTTCATTGTAATCAACATGATCAAGACAGTGATTATGATTTTTGGTCCCGTACTGCAGCCGCTCCCCCCGTTTCATCTCGGCAGCACCGTCCTGAACCTTACCGCCATGAGAAATATGTGGGTGTTCACATTCGTACTGATACTCGCAATATGTTTGAATCCCATTATAAGGAAAAAGCAAGCACAGCTCGGTACTGCGCGCATCGAATTATGGGACTGGAAGATTCAACTGGCCGCCTGACCCCGAAGGAATACAAACAACTTTACATGGCCCGCGTGGACTGCCATCTCATTCACGGATGCGAGGTTTCACCTGATAGCGAGGACAACCATGTCAAATAATTGTGCGAGGTTCAAGTCAATTTTCTCAGGCAAATTTTGAATGTACACTCCCACTCAATGCTACTTGGTGTTACTGGTGTATCTTCAATATCTCCTCAGCCCCAAAGTACCGGTACTTGCGCGTGTGTGCCTGAAAAGTTCAATTGAACTTGCACGTCGTAAGAAGAAGTCCTGGTTTGGAGATTTATGTACAGCAGCATCCAAATTGCCATTCGAATGCCCACCTCCCGAGATTGAAAACGCCACTCCCAAGAGCATCGAGGAGTATGCAAAGTTCGTGGAAAGTTTGGCATTACAATGGTTACAGCGTGAGGTTGACTCCACCCACAAACTCTACTTGCTACATGGAAGACGGGAACCACAAAAAGATAAACCTCCAGTGGCGATCACCCTCTATCTGCGGCACTATTTAACGATGGTGAAGGCCCAGAAACATAGAGAAGCCCTTACTTCTCTAATGCTCTCAACCCATCAACTTGCCGTTGAAAGACTTCGCTATGTCGATCACGCACATCCGAAAGTACCTCGTGAAGCGAGTATCTGTCGTTTTTGTTTGAACCACGTAGAAACCCCGGAACATGCGTTACTTGACTGCACGGGATCCCCAGCTGTTGTCAATATGCGCGCCATATTCTTGGGTAAACTTCTACAGACAGTTCCAATACTGCGGCAGAAAATGATAGAGTTAAATAGCACATCATTTCTAAAAGCTATAATAGAGAATTTGCGGTGGAGCCACCCGGCGCCACCAGATGGCTCATCCGGCATGCGGTGCTGGGTGGCTACGTCATTTGGTGGCTGTTCGGTTGCCTGCTCGTTATGTTGTGTATCGAGTGCCTATTACCTTACTGAATACTAATGCTTTCTCTACCTATGCAGAAGGCCATTCTCGAGTCTACACTTTGCTGTCTGACTCAATATCGGGGTTGCTCTCGGAGTTTGGCAGCAAAGAAGGGTTGAAGTACTAGTTTCCGGCACTCCACCGGTGCGCACGCACGTACAGGCATGCATCTGAATAGGCATAGTATCTGTGGAAGGTCAACAAAAGTTCTCCCCACGCCACCTGATCAGCCACCAAATGACGTAGCCACCTGGCACCGCATGCTGGATGAGCCATCTGGTGGCGCCGGGTGGCTCCACCGCAAACTCTCTAATCCATCAGCGCAGCACAATTGTACTCGTAGCAAAATATGTGCATGATGTTCTCGAGGTTTTCTATTCCGTCCCCATTCACCGTCCGAATGCAAGGAACGAGGTCATTGTTGTGTGATGAGGATTAATTCCGGTGAAATGGTGTGGTACTAATCGCTTGCAGGCGTCGACTGGGTTCTACAACAGGGCATGGGTGGCTGTAGGGTTGCTTGTGGTAACTGTGAGCTCGGCTCGGGAGGCGTCTGGAGGCCCAGGGGCGAAGGTGTAATTTCAGCTTGCTTTGTACACCGGGAGAACTCCTGGAACCGGCGTTCGTTATTCGGACCGTGCTGTGTAATCCTACCTACCTACCTACCTGCGGCCCAGCTGCCCTTTATTTCCATTTTCTGGCAAGTTTCATTTATAATCGTCCCGTTCATCCTGACTCACCCTAAATTTCATTTCCATTCCGCCTTTCACTTGGCTGCAGGCTGGGGCGTATGGTAGAATAGTAATGTAGGATAGTCTGACTGGTTAAAACCCGAAAGCCTGCATATCTCAAGGCACTCTTCATTTTCATTTTCTGGCAATTTTTATTCATTCTGTTCATCCTGCTGTTTCCACTTTGCCTTTTCACGCTGGCTGACTATTCATTTTTCTGGGTTTTCTTTCGTTTTCACTGCTTCCGTTCATCTTGCTGACTCCCACCCTGAATTCATATTGACTTCTCGGTAAGTTTCATTTCTCAAGATTCTCGGCAATGATCGCTTTGAAGTCGAATGCATTCGTGCTGTTCGTGAGGAACAGACTGAAGGTGGCAGGATCCTTTGCAGTGAAGGTCCAGCTGATCTCAGTGACTTCGCCCGAGGTCGGGTTAGTGGGAACGGCGATGGTGAATGCACACACGAGCGGTGTGGCGACGGCGACGAGGAGGCTATGCAAGGGTGTGATGTCAGTACAGAGGAGGGGGAAGAAAAGCAATGACCTAGAGAGCGAGAGGACGCGCATATTTGAGGCGGGAGGACGTTGGGAGTAGGGAACGGACAAACAAGACATATCAATTGGGCAATCGAATCCGCCAGAACGCATATCACTAACTGCGGACACCAGCGAGGAGGTACCTATACCTGATATAGTCCAACTGGACATGCCATCCCGCCTGCTCAGGAGTCGGGGTACATCGTGAGGATGTCCAACCCATCGGCGATGTTGCTGCTCCAGTACGCGAGCTGGATGTTATTGAGTAGGTCTCCATATACACGCTGATGTCCATCGACATTGAAAGGCATGTCTCAAACATCCTGAGGTACACATACACTGCGGTGCCTTGTGTTATAGTGCTAAACATTAGCTGGGAAGTGTCTCTCTCTGAGGATGCCGATGAGGGACTTACCGGTGAAGGGGACCATGATGGACCCACTTGTTGTCCAGGCTCATGGTCGGGAATGCGCGCCACCAGGCAACTGATATCGTTAACATCAATAACCTCCAAGGGCGCGAAATCGTTGTCCAAGCAATATGGAGTACCAAGATGCTTGCTCTTGCCCAGAATTTTAACTGGGTGCATGACGGGAAGCTAAACGGTGCGGGATTGTTCGACAAGACAACCGTGATCATCAGGAGCGGTGATAAGCAGTGAATGAACACACCTATGAAAATGCTATATTTTTCGCTTTTCAAATGTGTAGTTCATTCCTATTATATCATTTACTAGAGGCAGTACTAAGAACCCGAAGTAGCTGGCCTGTAGCCAGCATCACAAGAGCAACGGGACAACACCTGGTGGAAGCCAGAGGTGTTTCTGACATGGTCTCGCTCCGAAACGTGTAGGAGAATGTGTAGCCCAACCAAACCAGAGGGTGATTCGTTGGTATCGCTAGTTTCGGTAGTTTCAACAACCGAAACGTCGAGAACCAAAGTAACGAGCGACTATATGATTGTCTATTTGGTAGTATCGACGCGTTCGCGTCGATCCAGGTGACGTGAGGGACACAGAGGCGGTGTTTCCATTGTAGCCGAGGCATCGGTTACTCGGCAACGGACATCAGAGTGGAATAGTAAGCGAAGGGGACCCATGATCGTCGATCCCGGAGTTCCCAGGACTTCCCCTTTGGGAGATAAGAGCATTCTGGAGCATCCATCCTGAATCCACACTCGAAGTGGGGTATCATTCGAAGCCTACATGGCTGGAGACTCTAGTTTCCATGAAGACCTTCGAGGGATACTCCAAAAAGCAAGTTACATTGCAAAAGGATTACATGGTGGTTGATGTCTAAGCTGCCATCAATCCACCATGTGCAGGATCTTACCAAGGAACGGTCGGAATATACCCGGAATGGCGTGCTCAGTGCCTCCGACCAATAGGACTCATTATATTTTAGTTTCCAAGACGGATACACGGATCGCGAGGCGGATAAACGGACCTTTTACTTAATTCTTTCATTGTCATAGTCATATTCTGGATTGTATAAGTAGCTAGAGGTGTTTCTAGGGTCGAGGACGGAGTTTCCCCCAACTAGTGAGCCCAGCTTACGCCCAAGGGAAACTTTTAGTCGATCTTCGGACACCTACCAACGTCAGTTTGTAGGAGTTGGAATATCACCATTGTTGGATTGGATAAAACGTCTGAGCGTGGCTCTTGAATCGTATTGAATCGCCGGCCTTGGGTCTTGAATCGTATAGAATCGCCGGTCTTGGACCTTGAATCATTGGGAACTGGGTTGGGAATCGTTTGGAATCGTCTGTTTTGTTGTTTTGTTGTCTGGAACCACCACCATCTTTGTTAAACTTTGCGGAACTTTCAGTTTCGCTTTGGAATATTGGTGAACCTCACGGTTTCCTTCATTCCAATAAACTCTATTTGTGTTGTTTGCGTTGGAAACTTCAGAATCCTTTTGGATCCTTAGTTTCCATCGTCATAGTCGGTCATAACCAACTCAAGTCTTGGTGTCCGAAACAGATATCCTTTGGGATCTCTTAGTTTCGTACATAACAAACACTTGTTACGTCTTACAACGACTTCTTGAATTAAACTTTCTCCCGATCAACCTTTACAAGGCTCTGAATCAGGACTGACACTCGTCTGGTACCTCTGGAACGAACGTTACACCGCAGTTGCTGCATACTATTGGTTGTTTGGGATTAGATTCGTCTGTTCCATCCGATTCTTTAGTTGTAGTATTTTGTTTTGGCTGTTTCTGTTAGTTTCCATCCTAGGTTCGGAGCTCACTTATCAGCGGAGGGGAGGTCGGTGACGAACTCAACGACACGTAAGAGCTGGCCATATGCAACCTCTCGTTGGAGTAGGACGGATTTGTGACGGTGGTTACAATTCAGATTGACAGCGTGCAAGTACTTGAATTGTAAGCTCAAATCAAAGGGAAAATCGACAAGTTGTACATACCTTGATAAAAGAGGCAACAAAGATGCTCATGAGCGTGAGAATGGTACCCAGCCCAGACAGCCTTTACACGCTAGTCAAGCGCGACTCGCTCATTGCGCTGGTGCCTGTGCATCTGCATCTGTGCCGGTGAAACGGTGCGCTTACAATACATCTTGAATATGCTAGTTATAGCGTGTTGTGAAACAACACTAAAACCACACAAACAATATCTTATCACTCCCAAAAGACTAGCGCAATCCTTAGGTGAGTTCAGGTCCGGACTATAGTATGCGGCCAGCAGGTTTGGATTGTACAGTTAACAACGAAACAAGTACTATGAGGCACTAACAAAGTCCCCGCGGCACTTCACTTGGCAAGTTACAGCAGTTATCTTTCCGCCGCGGCGTTGGATGAACATTTGTATGAGACGGATACAAGAAGGTAGTGACTATGAAGATAGTTCTATCACTTCAGGGCAGAGTTTGTACTTGGTGTTCACAAAATATCCCCAGCAATGGCCAATTCCAATTGCTATAATGAGGCAAGCTGTTTCTTCCTTGGCAATTCTCTTTACTGCAGGACTCTCCCGTACAGCAGACCCCAACTTGTCCTCGTTTAGGAACATTTCCTTCACTTTTATAGTAACGGCTTAAGCGTTGATTGCAAATTCCAACTAATCGATCCAACAGCTAATGACAGGACTCTCCCTGACGAGTGTGAAGGCAAAGCAGTTGACAAGTCACAACCAATTCTCAGGTGGTTAACCGTTTGAAGCTTAACTGATGAGTCCCTTGCTTGACAATTCGAGCCAACAACCAACTTCAATTTATAGACACGTTACAAACAGAGATAGTAAACAAATCTCCACGAAATATGCCTGAGGACACCCACGCCAATGGACGGTGCGATGAACTGGCGGTATGCGGGTTCTACAGGCTGCTTTTATAGTAATAGTACAAACGAAAGGAGATAAACTAGATATAGTAACTGAGATGTGGTGCTTGGTCATGTAGGTTCGTTCCCTTGTGGTTCTTCGTCGATCCCGCATGCTCTTGGTGCCGGGAGATCGTCAGTTTTGACCCCCGCGGTCTATATTTGGTATATTGGCAATACTGTGGTGCCTTCCGCACCCGTAGTACGATGCCGCGCTGGCCTGGGGTTGAACCCAGCCTTTTCAATACATTCCTCCTCGTGCTTGTCTTCAGTGGATCCGGCTGCAGGCAGTGCTTGGCCCGCGAAGTACCGGAGTGCCTGAATCCGATCATTAGAATCCGAATTAGGACTTGTGTGTCTTTGATTTGACAGGTCGCATCGCGCCACGGCACCACGTGATCATCCGATCGCTTTGGCAGTTCCCTGTCTTAGGGTAACAATGGGTCTATGGTCACCTTGGCCCTTTAGCAGGCTCCGCAGTAGGTTATACACAGTTATGGGATGCCGCGGCATGGCTGCGGCCGCTTTCCTCCATAATGTAGCCAGTAACACAACTATGTCTTTGGCAGAGAGGCGCCGTGGTGGCACCGCGGCCGCTCTCCTACGCAGTTTAATGTACTGCGCAACATGTTAAGTCTCGCCACTTCATCTATGCAGTCTCTGGGTCGCTTTTATAGGAATAAATCCCTCGAATCAGTTATAGGTGTTTATGGGTATATCTCCTTGGTAGTGTATTCAGAGTACAACATGCCGCGGCGTCACTGCGGTCGTGCTCTGAATACTACAGTCAGTAGTCAGAGCTCGCTCTGACTCTCCTTTATATCACCTAACAGAGTTCAGGTATACAGCTATGTTTGTATAGCACTGAAGCTACCCTGCGCTTCTTAATGATGTGTTTATAAGCGCAAAAATAGCTAGAGGACGTGCATTTGGTGTTGCGCCATTGTGAGCCATCACTTTGTGATCGCCCTGGAACGGCACATACGAAGCGGAAACGGCATCGCCAAATAAGGACAGAGCACATTCCCGATCCGATGCCTTACACATTGGCACACACACAGACTCCGAACGCAGCAGGAAAAGCGAGCGCCACAACGTGAATCGGCTACCAGCGAACGGACATCCGTCGCGCTGAGTTGCTATTGGTTTAACCTTGCGCGCAAGAAAGCAACGGAAATCACATTGCCGCCGCACACGCACCACAGCAAAATAGCCAACTTAAACGCTCGCTGATGCGAACTTAAACAACAACGGCCGCTTGCCTGCGAACATGGTTTTTCCCGCTGATAAGCAGTGAATGAACACACCTATGAAAATGCTATATTTTTCGCTTTTCAAATGTGTAGTTCATTCCTATTATATCATTTACTAGAGGCAGTACTAAGAACCCGAAGTAGCTGGCCTGTGGCCAGCATCACAAGAGCAACGGGACAACACCCTGGTGGAAGCCAGAGGTGTTGCTGACATGGTCTCGCTCCGAAACATGTAGGGGAATGTGTAGCCCAACCAAACCAGAGGGTGATTCGTTGGTATCGATAGTTTCGGTAGTTTCGACTACCGAAACATCGAGAGCCATTGCAAAAGGATTACATGGTGGTTGATGTCTAAAGCTGCCATCAATCCACCATGTGCAGAATCTTACCAAGGAACGGTCGGAATATACCCGGAATGGCGTGCTCAGTGCCCCCGACCAATAGGACTCATTATATTTTAGTTTCCAAGACGGATACACGGATAGCGAGGCGGATAAACAGACCTTTTACTTAATTCTTTCATTGTCATAGTCATATTTTGGATTGTATAAGTAGCTAGAGGTGTTTCTAGGGTCGAGGACGGAGTTTCCCCCAACTAGTGAGCCCAGCTTACGCCCAAGGGAAACTTTTAGTCGATCTTCGGACACCTACCAACGTCAGTTTGTAGGAGTTGGAATATCACCTTTGTTGGATTGTATAAAACGTCTGAGCGTGGCTCTTGAATCGTATTGAATCGTTGGAATCGTATTGAATCGCTGGCCTTGGGTCTTGAATCGTATTGAATCGTTGGGAATCGTATTGAATCGCTGGCCTTGGGTCTTGAATCGTATAGAATCGCTGGTCTTGGACCTTGAATCATTGGGAACTGGGTTGGGAATCGTTTGGAATCGTCTGTTTTGTTGTTTTGTTGTCTGGAACCACCACCATCTTTGTTAAACTTTGCGGAACTTTCAGTTTCGCTTTGGAATATTGGTGAACCTCACGGTTCCCTTCATTCCAATAAACTCTATTTGTGTTGTTTGCGTTGGAAACTTCAGAATCCTTTTGGATCCTTAGTTTCCATCGTCATAGTCGGTCATAACCAACTCAAGTCTTGGTGTCCGAAACAGATATCCTTTGGGATCTCTTAGTTTCGTACATAACAAACACTTGCTACGTCTTACAACGACTTCTTGAATTAAACTTTCTCCCGATCAACCTTTACAAGGCTCTGAATCAGGACTGACACTCGTCTGGTACCTCTGGAACGAACGTTACACCACACTTGCTGCATACTATTGGTTGTTTGGGATTAGATTCGTCTGTTCCATCCGATTCTTTGGTTGTAGTATTTTGTTTTGGCTGTTTCTGTTAGTTTCCATCCTAGGTTCGGAGCTCACTTATCACCGCTCGCACAACTCTGCGCGCCGTCTCTTGTTTTCCCACTGTGTGCCCGACTTTGTGCCGACTTTGCGAACACGCCGACTCCGCACGGCGCCCGACTTTGCGCGCCCTGTTGTTCTCCCGCCATTCGCACTGCGCCGCCTTTTGTTTTCCCGCCGCGCGCGCCGACTTTATGAACACGCTGCGCCCCTTTTTGTTTCCCCCTCTGCCGCGCGCTTCCCCTCCGCCACCTTTTGTTTTCCCGCCGCGCCCCTTTTTGTTTCCCCCTCTGCCGCGCGCTTCCCCTCCGCCACCTTTTGTTTTCCCGCCGCACGCGCCGACTTTACAAACACGCCGCGCCCCTTTTTGTTTCCCCTCCGCCGCGTGCTTCCCCTCCACCTCGCGCTTCCCCTCCGCCTCGCGCTTCCCCTCCGCCTCGCGCTTCCCCTCCGCCTCGCACTCACCTCCGCCTCGCCTCACCTCCGCCTCGCCTCGCTCGGCGAACCAGGCGCCGAACAAAATAAAATCGAGTAGGATATGGTTATGGAGCTTGTGGAGTGGCCTTCAAAAAGGAATATGTTGTTCAAGTCGGGAAGAGTATCAACAAAACGAACGAGGAGAACAGGATCAAGGAGGAACGGCCAACCAAGACGAGATCTAAGGAACGGAAAACTCACGCATAGGTTCTGGAATATGGAACTAGGAGCGGAAACCGTTCCCAACTCAAGAAACATGTGTCCAAAGAGTGGAAAACTCACACACAGCCTCCAGGAACATAGAGCTGAGAGCGGAAATCCTTCCCGACTAAAGTAGCACGCGTTCGCGCACAGCTTCCAGGAATGAAGAATTGAGAGCGGAAACTGGAGTGCCATGTGTTTGTCGAGCGGGTTTCCCACAAGCAGCACAGGAACGGAGTGGGAACCTCTTTCGAGTCACAAAGACGGACGGAACCAGTCAAAGGAGCATGTGGCGGTCCCGATTTAGGGAATGGGATGCGATGAGTCGGAGAAGGACAAGAGGAACGTGTAGAAGGCAGTGCTAGAGGGTCGATTTCCTATAAATACGAGACGCTGCTACGAATAAAGATATCTAATTTTCCCATCTAAAACTACCAGCGCATCTTAAGTGATACGCAAGTACCGCTCACCAGGGTACGCTGACTATGAAAACAAGGTCTCCAGGGCTGCGCCTGGCAGAACATCGAGCCGCCGCCCTTGGATTGTCCGCCACTGTACGGACCGCTCGACATAACAGTGTTCTCGAGCACCACACCAGTCATCGCTCGAGTTGTATAACTCCCCGACTGCTCACATCGAGCAGAACAGGTATCGACCTTCATCGCAGCTCTCAAGAAGCCGACTCCGCTCGTTAGAACTTGCGAACGGAAATAAGAAGACAATTTGTAGAGAGTTTAGTAGGGAACAGACTTGGAAAGAACAGAACGGCAGACAGGAGCAGAGTCGTTGAAAACAAGTTTAGGGCCTCCCAGTGCACAAAGCACCCTAGAAGAGGTCGGAAGACCAAGGGTAGCTGTATACAAAAGAACCAAGAACGGCCCCATAGCGTTTATAACAACGGAAACCGCATTGCATCTAAACAATCGTCCGCTCCTCAACAGGATTGTAGAACGGGACGTGTTACAAAATTCAGGGAAGGCTAGACTTTGGGCGGATTCTCCTCCGTACATTAGAATAGCGAACCGTACGACCAGATATTCTCTGGGGCGTATCAAAATCCTCTACATAAACCACACACATTTACTGCTACCAGTCTCGCGCAGTGACACCATTATCTCCCCCAAGGATGAACACTCTCTACTTGCCCTTACCACCACCACCTATCGGCACCTAGCAGAGGCGCAGTCATCATCA